>JAQQPU010029717.1:0-10005 GCA_029168905.1 Artemia sp. Kazakhstan ARC1039
ATATTACATTTGACGAGGTCAATATTTAAGACCACAATTAAGCCCAGTCCCTTTTCTTTCATAACCACAGCCCTAAAGATTTCATCGCTACACCTATAAATGAAACTTAAAACGAACAAAAAATAAATAAACAATCAATGCAAGCAAACACAATAGATATTAATGTAAATTAATAAATAAATCTTAAAACGAGTGAAATTTAAATTGAATATGCAAATCAAGCTTGAAACGAAGAAAAATCACTACAAATAAGAGTTTTGGTATGACCTGATCCGATAAGCTTGCGTTAGGATTAAGTTTAATTAACGCAAACTTGCGTTAATTAAGTAATTACACTACTTTAGTCTACGTTAGGGGGCGCACGCCCCCTCCTCCTGGATCTGTCACTGCCTGGCTTAATAGAGATCTGGTATAAATAATTCTGGATCAATATGTCAATTTTATTCAGATGCATATAAATTTGACAGAATCTGCTCAGATACTGACGTATATAAGACCTGACTGTTCAAGGATCATCGCCTATTTGAACCATACGTCACTATTATATTTTTTTAATTTTCATATAGTGAATTTTCAGTATCGCATGAACAAGGCTGATTCTGCATCAATACAACCAAATTCACATATACAGACTACTGAGTAATTGATACAGCATTCGGTGCTGTTCCAGACTTCAACCGTCATTATTAATATTAATTACTTTTTATTAGTTAGTCCAAAGTGATAAACAACAAAAAAGCCCTTAAGATATAAGTAATACATCGGAGGGGCTAACATTATCTCCATTCTGTACTTATAGCAGTAGAATTTAGTAATAATTTTTGTTATTAATTTCCTTACAAGAAAAATGATAAAAAATTATTAATAACCGTTAATTATAATTAAAGTCTGGAACATATTCCTCATTGTCTAAATTTTCGGATTATATTACGCTCCTTCTTCTTGAAGAGAACGTTTTGGGGTATTAATTTTAAGGATTGTGCCTGACATTCGAAATAATTTTAGGCAACAGATAATTCCACTCCTCTAGGAAACCCCTCAGGTATGGTTTCTTACGGACAAATAGAAAGCAAATCAACGAATGAAAAATGGCTTATCGATTGAAGTAGGGAGGCTTCTTTAATTTCTGACGGGGCACCTCTGCTGGCATCTATAAACAGTCTAACTGTACAAGATCACTTTCCTCTTTCTAGACCAATCATGGGTATAGAATACTGGGGGAAGGGTGACACAACATGTTCACTGAATACGAGCATGACAATATTATTGATCTACTAACGGTAGAAGATTACACACCTATTTCTAGGTCAATAGATATACGTAAGGTCTCTCTTACATCACAATTCCACCATGAGATTTTGTTTATAATGATCACGGTTTGAGGTTAAAGTAACATTCCGTTTCAAGACATTATGGAGCGAACATCGAATGCAGTGGATTTAGAAGTTTTAGCTACACAAATTTATAACTTGAGTTCTGTTTGGTAAATTTTCTTTAGTTTTCCAAAAAAAATCATTTTTATGTCGCAAATGAATTTTAGCCCCCCCTTCTAATATATTCAAATTCAGGGCACCCCACCACCCCCACAAAAATCTTAATACTTTGATTTGTTTCAAAATATACTCTTTTTTCCACTACGTAAGCCCCCCCTTTACACTATTTATTACCATTTAAATCGTTCAAAAAAGAATTTTTTTAGCCAAAAAGTGTCATTTCTCCTTTGTGCGTTAAAACCATCAAGACAGAGGCATATCTCTCTTAGCGATCTAAACAAAACCGTGTGTGATTAGGGCTGTAATCTCCAGCAAGAAGGGAGCTTCGTAAACAAACTCTCAAAGGAGGGTTTGTCGTTAATTAAGCTTTTGAGGTTTCAGTGCTTTGCGTAATTATATGTTGTCTGAAAGAGGGGAACGAATTGTCTTCAAACTTAATTAATAAAAAAGATATTTTAGGACATGGAAATTATGTAAAAGGCGGGGGATTGCTAACAGTCCTTTAGAGGTACATCTTGAAATGTCTTACGGGAAAACGAGAGCCATTATTCTTTTTTTTCTAGCTTTACTAGTGTCTATTATTTAATTCTATACCTTTCTTTCGATAAAGTTTCTTTTATATTCTCAGGGGGGAGCGTGAAAACTATGGTTTCAATTTTGATATAGAAGGCTAGAAAGCAATGTCTTTAATTTAGGGGAGTCGTGGTAAAATTGGACTTGTGTCTCTTACACTCTAAACAAAGACATATATTATTAAAAAAGTGGAAAGGGTTGCTTTTGCAGACAATTATACCTTATGAGAAGGGGGGGGGTATTCTATTTTCAAATGGCTGTGATGAAGGCAAATACTTATTTTATGAAGAGAATTAATGGTAACCACGGCGATACTAATCTCGTAGAAATAAACTAGAATCACGCTTAGGGATCTTTACAATCATGCCAGGGTAAGTATTCTCCCACTGATCACATTCATCATAGTGGCAATTGGAGCATAGTTGCCCTCTAGGGTGAGAGTCACAAATCTCTTCAAGACATGAATTACAGCCTTTAATTTGTACTGCATATCCTCTATGTAAATTAAATGGAGTGCATAATTTGCACTTTTCATTCTATTCACCAATAATTGCACAATTCTCACATGATGATCAACTGCCAAGAGTGTACATACATATTGGACATGTATAGAAATTTTTTTTGGTTTCCGACATCAACTCTCTCATCAACATCTAAAAAGAAACTGATCCACCTTTAAAAAAATTCAGAGGGGGATGGGAGAGGAGTAACTCTGTGACGTTACATAACCTCTTTTGAAGGGGGAGCCATCTACATAGAATCTATGGCAATGTTTTCAAAAGTATATCCATGATATTATTCTACTTTGTTTCAATTAATATATCAATAAATTGAGTAAAAGCATTTGAGTCACGTTGTAAAAGCTTCATACAATATTCCAATGGGGGAGAATCAGTTTTCATTATATTGACAAGTGTTTCCTGAGAAAATATCTTCCGTTGAAGAGATAACTCGAGAAAATCGACATTCAGATTCAATTGTTTTTCCATAATCACAAGATTTGACCTAATTATCTCTTTCTCAAATTTATTCATTTATCTCACTGCTGATTATAGACTAACCATGATTCGTTCTACTTCAAGAATATTCGATAACCCAAAAAAAAATCTAACATAAAGACAGGGAACATTTTCGATTTCGAAACAATTTTATTGTACGTGATCACAATTACAACAATAATATATATTACACATATACAATTACCGATATAACTTATTGACCTCTGTATGATTCACTATTGCACTTAAAGCACTTTGAAGTCTATTCACATGTTCTATATCAGCTTTTGCAGCGAAGCATAATTGTTCCTCCAGTTTAAATTTGCTCAAAGATAACACGTATCTTGCATATACTTCATCCCATACAAGACAAAGCCGTGATCCTCTCGTGATTTCTACCGCAATGTTGGTGCTCTTGTATCATTACTGCTGCTTCCAACTCCACTATCAACTTCTATCATACCAATAGGTACATCAAAAGAATCAGATTTTAATGAGTAGGGAAGCCCTAATAACACCCAGTCGACACCACTGCTGCCATCTATGATTGAGTCTAACGCTGACAGGCTATAATATATTCAAGGATTATTGATCGGGTCTAATGGGGTCAATGCTCCCTTTTTCAAGGTCGATTTATTTGTTGTTTCTAGGTGTAATGACTCCGGGGCGAAGTTTGCACATCCGCATTGACGGAAACAATGTATTAATCGACTCGAGGGGAACTATATTTCTGAGAAATCGATTTGCATAATCAGCGGGGAATTATTGATCCACAAAAGGGGAATTAAGAAACATTATGGCTTCTTTCATCTTTAGGTACGAGGGATAAAAGGTCTTTAGTGACAGAGATAAATTAATATTCTATTTTTTAAATATGGCTTCTCTGATCTTTAGGTCACAGAGATAAATTAATATTCTATCGAAGCCTTAATAGAGTAACAAAGAACACCTTAGAGATGAAGAGATTAACGCGAGAATTTTTTACTGGGAATTTCAAATGTGACTTGCTGCTCAAACACACTAGTGTTCATTAACACACTAGTGTTAATCAAAACTTGCTACTTCTCACAGAAAAGTTGTTATCACAATCAAAGAAAAGTTACTTCTAAGAAAAAATTTGATATCTTTGGTAGAAAACTTGCTAGTTTGAACAGAAAAAGTGTTATCCCTGATGAAAAATACTATTTCTAAGAGAAATTTGTGTGTGTTGCGTAAAAGTATGTTAGTTTTAAGGTAAAATATTGTTACTTTGATGAGAAAATTTGTTAGTGTTAATCAAAACTTAATACTTCTGACAAAAAAGTTGCTATTACAATAAAAAAAATTGTTACTTCTAAGGAAATATTTGGTAACTTTGGTAGAAAACTTACTAGTTCGAACAGAAAACGTGTTAGCACTGATGAAAAATATTATTTCTAAGAGAAATTTGTGTGTGTTCAGTAAAAGTATGTTAGTTTTTAGGTAAAATATTGTTACTTTGATAAGAACGTTTGTTAATGTTAAGCAGAACTTGCTACTTCTGACAGGAAAGTTGTTATCAAAATCAAAAAATTGTTACTTCTAAGAAAAATTTGGTATGTTTAGTAGAAAACTTGCTAGTTCGACCAGAGAAAGTGTTATCACTGATGAAAAATATTATTTCGAAGAGAAATTTGTGTGTGTTCAGTAAAAGTATGTTAGTTTTAAGGTAAAATGTTGTTACTTTGATGAGAAGGTATGTTAATGTTAAGCAAAACTTGCTACTTCTGACAGAAAAGTTGTTATCACAGTAAAAAATATTACTTCTAAGAAACAATTTGGTATCTTTGACAGAAAACTTGCTAGTTCTAAAAGAAAAAGTGTTATCACTGATGAAAAACATTATTTCTAAGATAAATTTGTGTGTTTTCAGTAAAAGTATGTTAGTTTTAAGGTAAAATGTCGTTACTTTGATGAGGAAATTTGTTAGTGTTAAGCAGAACTTGCTACTTCTGACAGAAAAGTTGTTATCACAGTCAAAATAATGTTAGTTCTAAGAAAAAATTTGGTATCTTTGGTAGAAAACTTGCTTGTTCGGACAGAAAAAGTGTTATCACTGATTAAAAGTATTATTTCTAAGAGAAAATTGTTTGTGTTCAGTAAACATTTGGTGGTATTAAAGAGGAATGTTGTTACTTTGATGCACACATTTAAAATACATGTCATTTTATTAGTAATATTTGATTTTTGTTCTGAAAAGATATAAAAAAGTCTTTTGAAAGTATTGTTCTGTGATGGGATATTCAAAAAGCCATAAAGTAGAGTTGTGGGTGAAAAGGATGAGTACTTCAAGTTGTAAAATTGGTTTAGGAAGGACATTACGTAAAAAACATGTTCTGAAAAGATATAATAAAAGCCTTTTGAAAAGTACTGCTTGATATTGGGGTATGTAAAAAAGTAGTAAAGTAAAATCGTGGTGAAAAGGATGGGTACTTCAACTTGTAAAATTGGTTTAGGAGGGACATTAAGAAAAGAACTTGTTCTGAAATGTCTTTTGAAAAGTATTGCTGGGTGTTGGGGTATTCAAAAAGTCGTAAGGTAAAGTTATGGGTGAAAGGATGAGTACTTAAACTTGTAAAATGGGTTTAGGAGGGATAATAAGAAAAGAACTTGTTCCGAAAAGATATAATAAAGCCTTTTGAAATGTGGGGGCCCTTCTGTGTCTCAAGTGCAAAAAAAGTATTAAAAAAATGGGAGGGGGGGGGGGCTTTTGGGGCACCGGGGGGCCCTTTGAGGATGCTGGGGGCCCTTTAGGGGTGCTGGGGGGCCTTTGGGGTTGGGGCAGGGGACCTTACAACACTTTTCAAATGGAACTTGTGTATTATAATGACCACAGAGTTTCACCCCAAATCATCTTCTAAATCATCTTCTAAAATGTCTCAACTGTTTCGCCTAACTCATCTTCTAAATTGTCTCAAACTGTTTCGCTTAAATCATCTTCTAAAGTGTATCAAAGTGTTTAGCTCAAATAATCCCCTAAAAGTAATTTGTACGTGTTCCTTTTGTTTTGGCATCCCTGCGCTGTCACATTTGAAATTCCCAGGAAAAAATTCCCGCGTTAATCTCTTCATCTCTAAGGTGTTCTTGGTAACTCTATTAAGGCTTCGATAGAATATTAATTTATCTCTGTGACCTAAAGATCAGAGAAACCATATTTAAAAAAATGAATATTAATTTATCTCTGTCACTAAAGACCATTTATCCCTCAGACCTAAAGATCAAAGAAGCCATAATGTTTCTTAATTCCCCTTTTGTGGATCAATAATTCCCCGCCGATTATGCAAATCAATTTTTCAGAAATATAGTTCCCGTCGAGTCGATCAATACATTGTTCCCGGCAATGCGCATGTGCAAACTTCGCTCCAGAGTCATTGCACCTAGAAACAACAAATAAATTGACCTTAAAAAGGGGGCATTGACCCCATTAGACTCGATCAATAATCCTTGACTAAGTTATAGCCTGTCAGCGTTAGACTCAATTATAGATGGCAGCAGTGGTGTCGACTGGGAGTTATTAGGGCTTCCCTACTTTAATGCTGATTTCAACATCAAGTTGTGTTCTAAATATAAATTTTATTATGTTTAGTATTACTCATCAAAGGCTACGAGCCTGAGAAAATTTACCTGATTTTTTGAAGAGGGGGGAAACATCCCCTACAAGGGAAAGAATTCTAATGAAAATCACACCGTCAGATTCAGCGTTTCAGAAAACCCTTTTACACAGATTTCAAGTTCATATCTGCAAAAATCTGCAACTTTGTATTTTTTGCCAGAAGAAAAATATACGAATATAGAAGTTCGTTACGCAAGTTAATTTGTAAATTACGTCAGAACCAAATTTAGAGACAGCCATTTAGCAAAAGAAAAGTAAAATTTCTATGCTAATTTTGTTTACTTATTCAACGCTTATTTAAAGCTGCATTAACTAAAAAACGATCAGAAATTAAATAAAAAAACAAGTTTTTTTAACTGAAAGTAAGGAGCGACATTAAAACTTAAAACGAGCAGAAATTATTCCGTATATGAAAGAGGCTATCCCCCTCCTCAACGCCTTGCTCTTTACGCTAAAGTTTTTTATTGTTTAACAAAAATAGAGTTATGAGAATGTCAAACTTTAGCGTAAAGAGCAAGGCTTTGAGGAGGGGACAGCCCCTTTTATATACGGAATAATTTCTGTTCGTTTTAAGTTTTAATGTCGCTCCTTACTTTCAGTTTAAAAAACTTGTTTTTGTTTTTTTAATAACGTAAAGAGCGGGGATAGAGAACGGCAGCTATTCTTTATGTTAAAATAACTTCTTTTCATTTTAAACATTAACGTCTCTTTAACGTTTTAACGTTTTTAAACATTAACGTTTCATTAACGTCTAAATTATGCAGGCTTATGTTACTTTTGACAAGATTTTTGAAGAAAATCAATTTCAGCTAGAGAGGAGGGGGGCTAGGGTCTGGTGGGAGGTAGGGCAAACTGAGACCTGGAGAGGGCAGTTGCCCCCCATGCCCCGTAGCAAATGTTGCGCCTTCTTGTAGATGTTTTTTATTTATTAGATATGAACATAATATGCTGATAGCAGGTATGCCGAGATTGCTTATGGCGTCTGGCCTTAGTAACAACACAACAATGTAGCCAAGGCAAAAACAACTGAAATAAAGATAAAGTAAACGGGGAAATTCAATTTGAAGATAGAGCAACGTATTAAGCATGTGTGAGAGCCATTGTTCAAATTTCCAGCTTACTCTCTCGAATATCAAAATCAAATGATTTCTTGGAATGGAGGCTCCATGTGTCTCCTCCTTAAGAAAAAGAGCACACACATGCGCAGAGACTTTCATACGCCAAGGGGAGGGGACAATCCGAACATATACAAAACGGATAAATCCCTGTTTGTCATGCAACCAGGCCTGGATTTACAAAAAAGCCCACTAGGATCGGGCCTAGAGGCGCGCAAAGCGAGGGGGCACAATAATTTTTTTCTGGGTGATTTTTTCTTTAAAAAACAGGACAGGTTTGATTTGTCTTCAAAGAACCATGTGCACTCCACCGCCACGCTGCCTATTCACAGAAAATTGATTTTGAAACGGCACAGGAATTGTGTGGCCACTTATAAACTGTCAGATATCTCCCAAGAATGGCTGGTGAAATTTAGATATCACTTCTCACTTTCATTACTTGTGTCTCATCAGTTGCGTCCTACTCAGTGCTTCCACTATCCTCAAAATTTTGGGAAATTCCCTGAAAATATCCCAAAAACGAAGCGGGAAAAACGCTTGGGCCTAGAAGCGTCAAAGCTTTAAATCCGGCCCTGAATACAACAATTTTCTGCATTAGAGGAGGGAAGGCAAGCTCTTAAAACATCAAAAATAGACAACTCATACTTTTAGTAAATATTACAGTAAAAATGCACGTGCGCAAGGGGGGGGGGGATTTTAGGCCCATGATAATTTTATCATTGGCGTAGATTAAAAACAAACTTCGATGGGACATGCTTGTTTTCCGTTAAGTAGCCTAAAAGTGCAGTGTTGTCCATTCACGATTTTTTATACCCCCCCCCCCCCCTCACAATGACACCACAGCTAAGGCCGGTGAACTGTCGGAAATACAACAAAGGGTCGAATCGAGCCAAATTTAGCAGTAGGCAATTTATATTGTAAGTTTGGCAAGGTACATAACCACCATACCAATACCAGGCACATAACCAATAAATTCTTTCTGAATATAATGAAGTATGAATTTTTTTATTATATTGCTTAGTTTTAAGGAGACCATCAACAAGGCTGTTACCGAAAAACGAGGATTGCAGGGCACCAACTGAGGGGAGGGCATTTCCCCTAGATTTTTCTCCCCCCCCCCTATATTTCGGAAAATCCACTTTTCGGGATTTTCATTGAGGAAAAGTGGAAAAACAACACATTTACCCCTCTCCCTAAATACTCAAAAACAAACTTTACAACCCCCTCCCATGCATTTTGTGAATTGGCACGGCTGCTGAAGGGAGAAATTGCACCCCTATTTTCCCACGGTAATTTAATCCTCCGCTTATTTACAATCTCAGTTACTGTTTCTTATATCTTCCTTTTAAATTTCTTACTTTGACATTATCTAAAATAGCTCCCCCCCCCCCTCCTAAAACCAACTCCTACGCAAGTCCCTGCTTGGAAACTTCGGAAAAAGTTTTGAAATTTCTTGGAGGATTAGGCTACTCAGCCCTATGTCTACTCAGAGTGCTTCAGTACTTTCCGCTCTGGGGGCGAGGCCAGAGAGTATTATATTGTAAAATTTCATCTTTCGTCATAGATGTTCTGTAAAACATAACAAAGCTTTTCCAACCTCAAATAGTTTGGAAGTTCAGTAATCCTGTAGACCCTTATGGACAAAGTTGCACAACAGCCTCGCAATATTGATGGCCATTTCAGATGAATGATAATAATCCAAAGCAAATCCAAAAAGAAAAATCAATGGTAATATCATGAACTTTAACAACCGAGGTTTTTTAAAGGTCAATGCGCATACATTAATTTATGATGTAATAGCCTAATGCATTTTGACCCATTTCAAAAATGTATTATTTGTCTTAGCAACACAATAGCTTAATAGTGGTGCCAAATGGAGGGGCATAGGGGGCGTGTACCCTACCATATTTTTCTATTCCCCCCTGGATGTTAGCAATACCTTTCTGAGGTTTTTTATTGGGGAAAAAACGTTTTTGAATATTTTCGTTAAAAAATGGAAAAAAAGACAAGTTTGCCCCCTAGATTTATAATCTATAACGAAACCAGTTTTCTGTATCCACTCGGGGATCAAACAGGTCGTGGTAATGAGCTGTAAGTAAGGAGCTACCCGGGTCAATTGTAACTGAAACTCTAGAAAATGAAATTTTGATACCAATAGATACATCAAAAGAATCAGATTTTAATGCTAATTTCAA
>JAQQPU010029720.1:0-10005 GCA_029168905.1 Artemia sp. Kazakhstan ARC1039
AAAAACGTTCTCTGGAGCACTCGCACCTTGGTCCGGGTTTTTATAATGGGTGAGATAGGGTATGATCATACTGCTAATTCTATAAACTGTGCTTAAGACGTATAATCGTCGAGGTTCTCTTTAAGTTAAGGGTCTTACTTACAACGACCTTTTTACTCGAAGATTCATATGACAGAAAATCTTACCAAAGACAAGCAGTGGCGTCAATGCATGAAATTACATATGGGGGGGGGGGGGGGGGCAGGGATTTGTCTCTTTTTTAATGAAAATACCAAAAAAGGCATTTTCAGTGGAAAATACCCCGATTTTTTTTTATTTATTGGGGGACGAATATTTAGAGGGGGCAAGCACCTCCTCCCAATTTACGCCACTGAGGACAAGCTTTATGTAAATTAAATGAGCTGAGTGCTTCAACCCTTAAAATTTGTGGTTTTGATGAGGATGTTAGCCCATTGCCCAGTTCTTGACTTTAAATAGTCTAGCGCAAAAATAAAAGTTAAACTAATTTTAGCGGCTGTACAGTGTAGTCTACTCTCGTATGTAGTTTTGCTTTCCTCCGTATGTGTGATTATAACCAGACTGTGACATAAATGTTGTAATGGTGTCCAGACCCTGGCTTAAGCCAAGATAGTGTTCCGGGTCAAAATAATCTTGTTACAGATTTTAAGTCCTGTTTTATAGTTGTTCTTTTTTTTAGTTTCTGAGTGATTTCTCTCTAAATCATAATTTTATGATCAAGTCTAATGCATTAATTATAGGCTGTTATCATAATAGCTTATAATAATAATAATATTACATAAACCATACGATCTCACTTGTTATTGAGCCAAGAAGAAGCTTATCGGCACAGCTTCAAAAATTTGTTATTAAGAATGTTCTTCCCCTATATTGTAGTCTAGATTTTATGTCGCAGCTAAAAACGGGCCAAGGACCAGGGGGGTGGGGGCTTTGTCCCTGGGGGTCTATTAAAGTAACTGGGGCACCCTCACCTGAGGTCATAAATACAGGCGGAGGAGGAAGGATGCCCCTCAAATGTACACTCAAAAGGGCCCACTGGCTTGTCCACAAGTTCCATGAGTTACAAACCTTCTCCCAGTAACGGGTTCAATTGCATGGTGACGCAGAACACCATCGGGGGAGGATCTTCTATAGGAGGCCAACTGCGGCAGGGCGTAAGATCCAGATCTATGGACAACGGCCTCTGCAAAGGGCTGCCTCGACCCTCTCAGGGTAACTGCAAGACTGGGGACCGTCCGGTCAACTCTATTCCCACTTGAGGAGTGGCGCCCCTCGAGGAAATTATAGCCTAGTAAGGGACACAGCATTCGCACGGGATTCTGACTAATAGACAATTCTTCTGGGCTTGGTATGTTTTGACGGGCGTCTTAGGGCTGAAAGACCTCTTCCTAGCTACTTTATCTATTGTGGGCTGCCTCCCCGTAGTAGCATAATATTTGTAGGCATGAATACATAATGAGTCGGAGGTAATAGGCTTGAGATTGTCTTCGCAGGATTTCAACTCTTGTTGGTAGAAGAGCATCACCAAGTGCTGAAAACCGTGTTGTGACCTAGATGGACCCAAGATTGCTCAAAAGCCTCCATTCTTGGAGGTCCCAGGGACTTCTTGCTGTCCGGTTCAAAGCCGGCTTAGGCAGTTCGGTGTAGACTTGAGAAGATATTTGATCCTCACTGGTATCCGGGATCATTGCTTTTCCTGAGGTGAAAATAATTTCAATGATTTAAAGAACATGAAAATTGGAACTTGGAATGTTACGACGTTAAAAAATGACCATCGTATCGACATTTTGACTGACAAATTCAGAGGATTCGAACTAGACTTATTAGGAGTTTCAGAAACTCATATCTCAGGGGTAGGAAGCATGAAATTAGGTGATACAAAATGTGTTTACTCAGGCAGGAAGGATGGGGCACATTGACAGAGAGTAGGGCTCATGATGAATAAGGAAGCTACTAAGTCTTGTTTAGGCTGGAAAGGTATTGATAATAGAACACTAATTGCTCATTTTATGGTTAAAAAGTTCAGGGTATCAGTTATAATAGTATACGCCCCTGTAGAGCCGACTGACGGAGATACTAATGACTAAGATTAATTTTACTTACAGTTACAGGAGCAAATTGATGTTTTTACTAGGAGCTTTTAACGGCCATGTCAGTGGAACCCCCTGTAGAACCGACTGACGGAGATACTAATGACTAAGACTAATTTTACTTACAGTTACAGGAGTAAATAGACAGGGTCCCAGGTAGAAATATGATGTTTCTACTAGGAGCTTTTAACGGCCATGTCGGTAGAAATATGGATAGATGGTATCCTAGCCAAGGTATCCTATCCTAGCTTCAGTCTCAAGGAATATTTGCTGCTTCTCCAAATGGGCTTAAGTCTATTGAAAGCTCCAGTTGACTGACCAATTCTGCGCTTAATGTCGGTCATTATTTCACCATCACAATTGATCCAGCTACCCAGGTATTTGAAGTCCTTCACCTGTTCTAGACTTGTATTATTGTTATGCAGAATAAGCGGTGAGCTTGTGATGGACATGCTCTTTGATTTGTCAACATTTATGCTTAGCCCGACATTTTCTGCATTTTCTGTAATTGTGTCAAGTAGCTGCTGCAACCTCTGTTTAGAATCTTCAAGAAAGACTACGTCATCCTCGAAACATAAGTCACATAGTTGCTTGCTGCTTACTTTTACGCCATATCCAGAGTTTCGTCTTAATATGTAATCCATTATAATAACAAAAAGAAATGGGGAAAGTACGCATCCCTGGGGCACACCCGACATTATCTTGAAAAATCTGGTTGTGCCATTCCCGGTGTTAACGCAGCACTCGGTCTCTTCGTACAGGGATATTATCATGCTCACTAGTTTTACTGGCACCCCATAATACTTAAGGACTCTCCACAAGCATTCTCGGTCAACTGAGTCAAACGCCTATTCGAAGTCAATAAATAGTGGATATAACTTGTTGTTGCACTCTTTTGATTCCTCGACAAGCGTTCTCAGCACAAATATCAAGTCAGAGCACGATCTGCCGGTTCTAAAACCATGCTGCTCTCCTCGCAGATGTGTATCTAGTGCATCTCGTACCCGGTACGATATAATGGAGGCCAATTTTTTGCATGTTACTGGCAGAAGGTTGATACCTCTCCAATTTTCACACACCAATGTGTCTCCCTTTTTGAAGATTTTCACCAATATCCCCTTGGTCCATTCACTAGGAACCTTCCCTGTATTCCATATATTGGTGAAAAGGGCGATCCACACAGAGAGGCATGTTCTTATTGAATACTTTAGCATTTCTGCTGGGATTCCGTCTATGCAAGGAGCTCGTCCGTTTTTCAGCTTTTTTGCTGCATACATGACCTCGGCAGAGCTTGAAGTGTCTGTATTTATGTCAAGTTTTAAAAAGGGGGTATCAGGTAGATTTTCGCGGTCGCCCGGTCTCGGTCTATTTAATAATTTCTCGAAGTGGTCAGCCCACCTTTCGTCAATTTTATCAGGATCTGATAAAATCACTCCATTCTCGTCTTTTACCAGGGTGATTCTGCTGCTCTTCTCGACCATCTCATTAGTCAGCCGGTAAACAGTTTTAGAATCACCCTTTTTAGAAGCTTCCTCTGCTAGAACAGCTTTAATTTCGAGAAAAAGTCTTTTATCCTTCCTAGTACTCTTTTTAATTTCTTTGTCCTTCTCCTTGTAGAGAAGCTGTGAAGCTGTCATTGCACGCCATGTGGCAGCAGTCAGCAAGTACCTTATGCTCATCAATCAACTTCCAGGTGGTGTCGGAGATCCACCTTTCCTTCGGTTTCTTTCTGAACCCCAGCTTTTCTTCAGCGACCGTAGTGTATACACTTTTTACCGTGTCCCATTTCATTTCAATGCTTTCTGGTAAGCTGGCTTCCACTGCTAGAGCATCAAACTTATTTTGTAGAGTGATACAAAACTCTCTGTGAAGCTTACGGTCATGAAGTTTGTCCGTATCGTAAGGTTTCTTTAGGTTTGAAATCGGTATCTTAGGGGCACGAAGTTTGATCTGCACGCAAGCGACCATAAGCCTATGATCGGACTGTGCTTCAGCTCCTCTGTACCCATGTACATCTAAAAGGCTTGCGCGCCACCTGCGGGAGATCAGACAATGGCCTATCTGATTCCGATTTGAGCCGTCTGGTGACGTCCATGTGTACTTATGCCCTGTTTTGTGGCCGAAAAAAGTTCCGTCAACGACATGGTCAATACTTAGTGCATAGTCTACTAATAACGCGACGTTTTCATTTATTTCGCAAAGTCTATGCTGACCTAGAACTTCAAGACAATACTTCCCACTTTTCCATTTAAGTCACCATGAACACACGGTACATCATGCTGGGGGGTGTCTTTAGTAACAGCGTGTAATGTTTCGTAAAAAAAAGTCCTTGGCATGCTCATCCGCCTCATTTGTAGGCGCATAGCACACGATCACTGAAAACTTCGTGTGCTCTGTAACGAATCGAGCTAACATTATCCTGTCATTCACAAGTGTCTATTTGAAAAATAGATCGATGAGCTTCGGGGGACAACAGTATTCTTACCCCTGATCTATGATGGGTGTCATCACCACTGTAGAATAACACATATCCATCCTCCAGGCTCTCATGGCCAGTACCTTTCCAACGAAGTTCACTTAGGGCCAGTATGTCGATTTTGTACTGTTTCATCTTTCTGAGAACTTGCTCGGTCTTTGATAACTGACTCATAGTTCTCACGTCCCAGAATCCAATTTTCGTTGTTTTTTTCGCAGTCAAGAATTGTGTCAGGGGGCGCGCTGGGTTCGTTATCAGGGAAGAAGATGATTCATCCGATTAAATCAGAATTCATTCTGTTAAATCTTTAATACAAACACATAGAATTCACACTAACTAAAATATCCAAACTGTTTGTGGTGTCTTGATTGGTATCAATCATGAATCAAATGCATGAATAACAAAGAACAGCACATTGGATCTGCTTCTTTTTCAAAGAAAATCCTAGTATACTCTTTAGAACTATCCTTTCCTGATATTGATTAAATTTAAAAATCAAGTTTTTTCAACTGAAAGTAAGGAGCAACATTAAAACTTAAAATGAACAGAAAATAATTATGTATATGAAGGGGATTGCCCCCTCCTCAACACCTCGCTCTTTACGCTAATGTTTTTTAGTACTTAAAAAAAGCTTCTTATTGTTCTAATTAAATGACCCTTGGGTTTCAAGAATCGTTCTTAAAGAATTGTGATACAATTCAAATTTTAGTGTAAAGATAAGATGTTGAGGAGGGGCAGTGCCCTTCATGTACGTAATAGTTTCTGTTTGTTTTAAGTTTTAATGTTGCTCCTTACTTTAAGTTGAAAAAAATTGTTTTTTAAAATTTAATTTCTGATCGTCTTTTAAAAAATGCTAGGAAATCTGATTCCATATCCACGGAGAAATACCCCTCCCCATTTAAACATCTTCTAGACAATTCAATCCCGGTGAAAATTTACCCCCGACAATTACCGTTAGCAATTTCACGCGTAAAATTGAGACGGAAAAGAGAAAGCAAGACATATGAAAAGAATTTTGTTTAGAAATTCTGGCAAATTCTCCCAGTGTATAATTTCCCCTGATGTTCACCCCTTGAAACTTCCATCCCCATGGAAAATTTCCCCGTGGAAAAGCACTCAGCAGAAAACTCAACCCCCCACCTCGTACGAAAATGTATACATATTTCCCAATGACAAATATCATGCCCTAAGTAATTGGAAAATTTCATAGCTTAAAAACTTTTCCCCTGTGGCTATGGGGAGAAGGGGCATTTTATACCCACAGGCATAGTTATTGGGCCTTTCAATTGTGATTAGCAAAATGGCTATCTCAAAATTTTGATTGACCGATTTTGGGAATGAAGGGGCGGGGGCCCTAGTTGCCCTCCAATCTTTTGGTCACTTAAAAAGGGCACTAGAATTTTTAATTTCCGTTTGAATGAGGACTCTCACGATATTCTAGGACCACTGGGTTGATGCAATCGCCCTCGTTTCTATTAAAATAAAATAAACACTCATCCGTGATCTTTCTTCTGTCAAGAAATGCAAAAGTCAACATTTTTGCAGATAGGACCTTGTAAGCGTGGTTTTGTGATACGCTGAATGTGATGGTATGATTTTCAATAAGATTCTGTGATTTTAGGGGCTGCTGTACCCTTTTTTCAAAAATCAGGTAAATTTTCTCAAGGCTCGCAACCTTTATTGGGCAGGACTAAATTTAAGGAAATTTATGTATTTGAAATAAGAATAATAAGCCAATTCTTTTGATATCTCTATTAGTATTGAAATTCGGGTTTTCAGAGTTTCGGCTAATATTGAGCCGGGCCGCTCCTTAGTTACAGTACCATATCATGCACTGTTTGATTGCAGTTGGTAAGAGCTTGTTGTAAAATCGGAAATTGATACCATTTATGAGGGGATTTTCAAAGTTATTACAGAAAAGGGGTCTCTAGCATATGATAGGTTAAATAGGAATTTACTGTTTGTCTTTGCCCCTTCATTGAGTCTTCGAATTCAATTATTTTTAAGATCCAAAAGAATAGCTATGTCATATTTAGTTAGGGATTGAGGGGGAACAAACTACCTTAAAGCATTATTGAAAGCAGGAATGCAAGTAGTGACAGAGTTGCAGACTCCACGAGCCCAATAGGATAGTTAGCATGGGATTTCTACCTGTTCATTAGGGAATTCTAAGTGGAGCTACTAGTCCCTCAAGCTGTCACACCTGTGCAATGCGGTTCCATGAATTAAAGTTATCAAGTATTTTGCAGTACGCTAAATCAAGACATGGCTAATTGTAGAAAGAGAAAAGCCAAGACAGTTAGTCCAAGTAATTGAGAGGCAATTGTTTAAATGTCTGCTCGGGTAAATGGTGGGATTAAGTATAACTCCCTTATTGGACAAATACTTGTTTGTTAGTTTTTGGAAAGGCACGTCTGTCTAGCCTAGAGTCTCAGGCAGGTAGACTAAGAATTTAAAATTGACATAGGATCGTTAGATTGCCTGGAATGAGAGGATATATGATGAGAGCAAATAATGGGTTCAATAAGAATTTACTTTTTGTCTTTGCCCCTTCATTGAGTACTCAAATTCAATTCTCTTTAAGATCAAAATGAATTGCTATGTCAGATTTACTTAGGGATTATTTCCAGGTGTTATAAGACGATCTTTTCTCAGTATTGGCAAGATTCCCACGACACACCCCTGTTTCCAGGTGAAATACAAGCGCATGCCCTGTTTTAAAGGCATCCCTATACAACCGACCAGCAGGCAAGATTCCTATGATAGCCCCTGTTTTGAGGTATTATGAAACAATCTTGTTTCAATACTAAAGGGAACACAGCTGGCAAGATTCCAATGACACCCGGGGATTCCCGTGACCAGGCGTAATAGAGGATGACACCATCGTGTGTGACTTAATAGATTTATTTAGGGGGATGTAATCATCAATTATTAAACATATTAATTTATTTAACATAAATTTATATTAAAATTTATAATAAATCATAAATTTACTATAATCATTAATCATAAATCATAAATTTATTATAAATTTTAATCATAATTTTATTAATCATAAATTTATTGGGAATAACTTACTGAAGGTGCGAGCGTTGCCTAATGACGGCGCACGCCTTGCCTAATGACGGCACACACGTTGCATAATGACGGCGCACATCTTATGTAATGGCAGCGCATAAAGCACTGTCACATAATACTTTTTTGAGATTTTATTTTTCACCGAAATGTTCAAAGCGTTTCTTGTTTTTCTTTCTTTCAAGATCTTTTACTTTTTCTTTAGTTCTTTGTCCTCGCTAGGAATCTAAATGTCAATTTCCTTCCAATGGAACAACGCCTCAAGCGCCAGGACTAGCCTGCTATTCCCACTATTTTTTCCTGGTCAATATATTCTATAGATAATCTATTCCACGACACCTGAGATTCCCGTGACGTCAAAAGACACACCCCGGAGATTCTGTCAACATTACCTGTTTCAAGCGCATGCCATGTTTTCGTGACAAGGTGTAACATGGATGGCGCAAAATGCGCAGAGGGGATACTATTTTTCTAGACACTTTTGTTTCCCATGTTTTATTGGAGAATAATATCAGATAATATTCTGGATTGTTCTGAATGTAATTTTACTAATAAAGGCGAAAGGGGCCTACAAGATATTTATAGTACTTAAACACTTAGGTATTGAAGATTCGTCCTAAACAATCCATCTAAAAATACTGACTTTGTAAATAAAAGTTTTATTAATTGAAAAAGAAAAAACACTTAAAACTCGGCAAAAAAAAATGCCTGAATAGAAGAAAAACAAATCATAAAAATCATTTCCAGACGGGCAGGGTTGCTATTAGATTTAAAGTTAGACCTTTTTGAGGGATTTCCGAGAGTCCTTAACGAAAACATAGCGTTTTTTTTTTGCCAAGAATATGAATAATCACCCACCATGACAATACACGAATTTGAATGCAAATTCTGTATATGCCTGCATATCCATGAGAGTTAGAATGTTTTGGTATTAACACAAGTAGAGTGGTACCTTATACTTCTCGGCCTTTATGTTCCTTCCTATGCTATTCTCGGCCTTTATGTTCCTTCCTATGCTATTCTGGGAGTTTATGTTCCTTCCAATGCTATTCTGAGGGTTTATGTTCCTTTCTATGCTATTCTCGGCCTTTATGTTCCTTCCTATGCTATTCTAAGGGTTTATGTTCCTTCCTATGCTATTCTGAGGGTTTGTGTTCCTTCCTATGCTATTCTAAGGGTTTATGTTCCCTCCCATGCTATTCTAAGGGTTTATTTTCCATCCAATGCTATTCTAAGGGTTTATATTCCCTCCCATGCTATTATAAGGGCGTATGTTCCCTCCCATGTTATTCTAAGGGTTTATATTCCCTCCAATGCTATTTTAAGAGCTTATGTTCCCTCTCATGTTATTCTAAGGGTTTATGTTCCCTCCCATGCTATTTTAAGGGCTTATGTTCCCTCCCATGCTATTCTAAGGGTTTATGTTCCCTCCCATGCTATTTTAAGGGCTTATGTTCCCTCCCATGCTATTCTAAGGGTTTATGTTCCCTTCCATGCTATTAAATAGCGCCATGTTCCTTCCATTGTTATTCTATGGGACCTCTACACGTGATTAAACACGTTATGAAACTACGTGCTATTTGCTTATGCCCTGTTCGTACCATTCCAAACGAGCGGGGATTCCCCACCTGTTCCTAAACATTGCAAAAAAGATAGCAGTATGAACGGGGATTCCCCACACAAGTTTGTTTCAACTCTAAGTTTTTCAACCAGAGTGTTTTTTTGAGCCGACATCTGTTTTTAGGGAGCCAATCAGAGAATCGCTTACATATGATTTTCCCTTTGCATAACAATTCGCCCTTGGGATTTCGTATATAAGGGACATGCGTTGTGATTAAATTATCAGAAAGTTCTGTAACACAATGGATACAACAATGAATAATATTGATGAGTTAGAAGCCTTGGCAACAAATATTTACAATGTGAGTACACTTTCATTCTTTATTTCCAAAAAAAATCGTTTTACCAGTAAAATCAAATTTCAGGGGGACTTAGCCCCCCCTCCATCAATACAAACCTTAAAATATGATGAGTATATTTGCTAGAAAACGCATTTTACGCTTTTTTTTCCATTATGTAAATAAAAACCCATCCCCACACCGCTCTGTATACGAGCTTAATTCTGTAGTTTTAGATATTTCCTACAAAAAAAATGCCAGTTTCCTCATTCATTCTAATTAAAAATGCGTTTTCTTTATCTGCTTAAATGGAAGCTTCTGTGTTACAAAGGAAGAGACAGTTTTGGGAATCAAATTTCACACGCTCCTGTTATCATAAATTAACGACATATGCTTATGATTTAGCAACGAGGATGTTCCTTGACAAAGAGAGAAAATTGTATTCTAG
>JAQQPU010029723.1:0-10004 GCA_029168905.1 Artemia sp. Kazakhstan ARC1039
TGGCCCTTTGGGAGCTTTGGGGGACCCTTGAGGACTGGGGAGGGCCTTTGGAGGCTCGGGTAGGGGCTTTTGGGGTCTGGGGGGCCCTTGAGCGCCTATTTGTCCTTTAGGAGCCCGGTGGACCTTTGGGAGCCTGGGGAGGGCCTTTGGGAGCCCGGGGAGTCTTTGGGGTCTGGGGGCTCTTTGGGAGCTTGGGGGGGCCCTTGAGGACTGGGGGCTTCCTTCGGGGTTGAGGTAGGGGGATTGGAACCCTTTGGGGTTGGGGTAGGGGGATCGGAACCCTTTGGGGTTGGGGTAGGGGGATCGGAGGCCTTTGGGGTTGTGGTAGAGGACCTCACAACACTGTTCAAATGGAACTTGTGTATTATAACGACCACAGATTTTCACCCTCAAATCCTCTTCTAAAATCTCTTCAAAAATCATATTTTAAAATGTCTCTAACTGTTTTGCCGAAATAATTCCATAAAATAGCTAAAACGGTTTCGCCCAAATAATCCCTAAACGGAATTTCAGCATGTTCCCTTTGTTTGGCATCTCTGTGCTGGCGCATTTCAATTATTTGGAAACCTGATTCCCGCGCTAAGATCTAAATATTCGCTCAGAGACAGTTCTCTTTAGAAGCAACAAATTAATTCCCTTTCGTAAATCAATAATTCCCCTTAGAAAAAACAAATTAATTCCCCTTTCATACCAATCAATCAATCATGACATCATCTGTCATGTGTGATCTAAACTTTGCCTCGGAAAACTTTATCTTGGTAGAACTCCAAATTAATTCCCTTTCGTATCAAATATATTCTCTTTAGAACAACAAATTAATTCCCCTTTCATGTCAATCAATCAATCATGACATCATCTGTCATGTGTAATCTAAATTTTGCCCCAGAGACCTTTCTGTTCGAACTCCAAAGACATTAATTAACTCAGCGTTATCTGTCAGACATTCCCCGGAGACAATTTGATTAATGACTCAATAATCCATGAAAGTGACAAAGTTCCTGTTTTTCCATTCTCACTGACAAAGACCATAAAAACATCAAATAAATTGACCAACACACATAACCATTCATCCATCCATCCATCCATCCATCCATCCATCCATCCATTCATCCATCCATCCATCCATCCATCCATTCATCCATTCATCCATTCATCCATCCATCCATCCATCCATCCATCCATCCATTCATCCATCCATTCATCCATTCATCCATCCATCCATCCATCCATCCATCCATTTAGTGATTATGTAAATCCCCCCCCGTGTCATAAATTAATAATTCCCCGAGCGATTATGTAAATCACCCTCATGTCATTACACGTGGCCAAACAACAACAGATCGATTGACCTTGACCCCCATTAGACTCAATAATCCATGAAAGTGACAAAGTTCCTGTTTTTCAAATTCTCACTGACAAAGTCCATAAAAACAGACATAAATGTGACAAAGTTCCTGTTTTTCAAATTTTCACTGACAAAGTCCATAAAAACAGACATAAATGCGACAAAGTTCCTGTTTTTTCAAATTCTCACTGACAAAGACCATAAAAACATCAAATAAATCGACCAACACACATAACCATCCATGAATTATGTAAAAAAAGTTATAGGTGGCAGCAGGGGTGAGTGATGGGACCTCCTGAGGCATATCTACTGCTTATCGATAAAATGGCATACGCAGATGACATTGAGAAACTCAATAGTCAAGAGCATCTACTCCAAGCTGACACCGAAGAACTAGTGTCAGCAACCAAGGATTTTGGGATGGTCGTTAATACAGCCAAAACCAAGGTTATGTGGGTGTCTGGAGACCCTGCTTAAAGAAACGTGTAGCTAACAATAAAAGGAGAGCCAGTAGAAAATGTTGTCTCCTTCGTCTACCTAGGGAGCCTCCTAACTTCTGATAACGACTGCTCGAAATCGATCAAACAAAGACTCGGCCCGGCAAGCGCCAGCTTCAAGAACCTCTTGTCAATTTGTAAGAACAAGACTCTGTCAACTTCTCTGAAGGTTTGACTCTTCAACTCTCTCATAATCCCAATAGCTTTAGACTCTAGTGAAACTAGACAGTAATTAGAAGGAGAATCCCCCCCAACGCCCATCATTTCCCAAACATTTCCGATCAACATTTTGATACGGCCATTTTGTTCAACGTAGTTGAAAGATCTGGAAATTATGTCTTTGAGGATGACAACCATCCCCCATAGCCCTCATGACAAGGGTCGTAAGTTATGCCCTTGGGGCATATACCGTTTTTATAGAAAGTTTTGTCGTAGACGCGTCAAAAAAGGCTCATTCGATTGGAAATTGAGAGGACTTGTGCCTTTTTTATTAGTCGAAAGTGATGAAGGAACAAATGTCTCCCTTCACGCCTATCATTTCCCCAAACACTTACAATCAAAATCTTGATATAGCCATTTTCAAAAAGGTCTGGAAATTATGTCTTTGAAGGTAAGACCCCCTCCCCCAGTCCTCAGAGAAAGGGTTGTAAGTTGTGCCATGGGGAAATATAGAGTTTTTGTAGAAAGTGTGGTCACATAAACTTTAAAGAGGGCTCATTGGATTGGTAATCAGACGCTCTAGTGCTCTTTTTAAGAGTCAAAGTGATCAGAGGGCAGCTACCCTCTCACCCCTACACATACGTCTTATTGTCCCGAAATGCGTCTAATATCCAGTTGTCTGAATGAACTCAGAGTGATAACATTTGTTTTGTGCCAGACTTAATTAATACCAGTTCAAGGGCGGATTAATTGTTTTAATATGAACTTACCTGGATAAAGATAAATATAGTGGTGAATTTCAACTGTTTGGTAGGCGTATCTGTTATATAAATTGAAACTACGAAAGTCCGAAAGAAGCAGAGGCACAATGAGCGGTATTTAGATACGTCAAGATCTTCTGGTGTGTCTTCGGATGGTATTACCTTGAAATTTTTGGCTGTTAGCTTTTCGGAAGTCTAAGCAACAGTTAAAGATAATGCTAGAACCCTTATTGACCTTACTACGAGTATGAAGGGAATGGAGAATCAGATTTCTAAGCTGGAAACTGTGACTCAGGACTCTGTTAGAGAAGTTGCCATCTTAAAGCCACAGGTGGATAGAGTGCAATCAGTTACAGATGATTTAAAGCTTCAAATACACGTTTTGAGTGATGAATGTGTGAATGTAAAGGCGCAATTGGGCACTATGAGGCAAGTTCTTATGAAAGTTGAAAGTAAGGAGGCCGATAATAATATACTAATTTGGAATATTTCGCCTAAGGATAGCAATGATGCAATAGCCCTGTTTGAAGATATTGTTTCGCAAGGACTTGAAATGAGTGTGAATTCCGAATGTTCAGTGATGGAAGTTAACTCAGTAAAAAAGTTTTTGAAAGTTGAGGTAAAAACTAAGGAACTTAAGCGAGAGATCTTAATGAATGAGCGGAAACTTCACGATAAAACAATAGCGAATCAGTCTAACATATACCTAACTGATTATGTTCCGCTATATGTGCGAGAAACCTGTAAAAAGTTGTTTGTATTCTGATATAAATTGTGCACAAGTGAAATGCAAGGCCTTGAAGCATGAGTCACAAAATCTGTCTCACCCTATTTATGTGTTAAACGTAACCAACATGCAACGACGGATAAATTCTCCCTTGATGAGAAACCGAAGCTAAGTACGCTGCTGAGACTAGGACGTAGCTACGGTGGAGCTGGGGGTGGTATGGAAACTGGACATTAAAAATTGTTTTTTTTTTGGGGGGTAATGTGAAATGAGGGTAAAAAATTTATTTTTATTTTTGTGAAATTTAGTTGTAATTGATTAGTGATATTATGTAAGTCTGGCGCAACCATTCGGAATGGGCTGTGATCTAATGATGGTGTTTTCCATGGTTTTTGGGAATCTGGATATAATGAATAGTTGTGTGATTATAAAAGGAATTCTTTTTGTCGTTTCGGGGATTGTATTGTTTAGGAGTGCACTCGGATTGCCAAGATGTTTGCGTGGGGAAAATGATAATGAGTATTAGGGAAAAAATTGAACTCCTTGAGAGAAACCCTGTTGATTTTTGTGCTAGGCTATTTGTTGCGTTGAGACAACGGTTTGATGATGAGAGTAATATGGAGAGGATTGAGTCATCAAAGTATATGTTTGCTAGTGAGTCGATATGTGGTCAAAGTATTCAATGTAAAAGTGAGTTGATTTTGTTTCATCTTAATTGTGAGGGGGCTAAACAGCTCGCATTCATATTTGTCTGAGTTGGTTCGAAATGGTAGGGATATTCAAATTTTAGGATTGACTGAGACGTGGTTGAATTCTTCAAATGAAGCACTGCTTGATATTAATGGTTATAATTTTTTCAGGAGAAATAGGAATCAGCGGAGGCATGGTGGATTGGGTGCTTACTTGAGGTCGGACCTGGATGTAAAGGTAAGGGAGGATTTGTCTGTTTATTGTGAAATGGTGTTTGAGAGCATGGTACTGGAACTAAAATTGATATGGTCTAGTATTTATTTAGCTATTTTATAAAGGCCCCCATCCTCTCACCTCTCGCGTTTTTTTGAATTGTTGGAGGAGCAATTGGAAAAGTTGCCAGTTTCAATTTATCCATGTGTGATAATGGGGGACTTTAATGTTGATTTAAATAAGGATAATGTAATTCTCGTCTTTTTTGTGATAGTATGTTGAGTCATAGTTTGTTCCCATCTATTAATATTTGCACGTGGATAACTGTAACAAGTGCGACGCTTATTGATAATATTTTTGTGAATATGAAGTGGGTTTTAAGATCCATACCCCGTGTGTACTTGTAAATGATGTGTCCGATCACTGTGCCATCATGGTTTCATGCCAGCTGCACGGAACTTTGACACAATCTCGTGGATCCCAAAACGCTAGAACTTATTTTGACCAGAAGTCATTGCCTAAATTTAAATCTGAATTAGAAAAAGCCGATTGGACCTCACTAGATGAGCGTCATTCTTATGCCGAGAAAATGGACCAGTGGTATAGGAGAATGGTTTAACTTCTTGATGAAACTTGTGTGAAGGTAGCTCATGCTAAAAAGAAGAATGATATTCCAAGGAAACCATAGATGACGAAAGGTATTATGAATTCTGCAAATAAAAGACATCAACTGTATATGATAAGTGTTTTGAATGATTGTGATATTGACCATGAAATCAACAGGAAATACAGTATTGCTCTGCATAAGTTATTACGGAAAGTGAAACACGGATATTTTAAATTTGAGTTTCAAGAAAACCATGGAAACCCATCTAAGATAAGGGAGATTATTAGATCAGCTATTGGTGAAAAGAAAGTGGTATTACCAGAAACGAGTGAAAATCGCAGCGCTAGTCACTAGCTGGAGCGGATGTGCTGTCTTTGAAAGTAATGAAGTAAGTTTTACCTGTGATAGTGCCGTGTTACATTGATTTAATGAATGGTTGTCTTAAGGAAGGTGAATTTCCCGATCAATTTAAACATGACAGAGTAGTGCCATTGTATAAATTTGGGGACCGAGAAGATTTCAGCAATTGTAGACCTATTTTGCTACTCCCTATTCTGTCAAGAATTTTTGAAAAAATAAATTCGAGTTCCTGGAGAGGAAGGATTTCTTTTATGCAAACCAATTTGGTTTCAGAAAAGGATACTCTACGGAGCAGGCGGTTCAGTATTTGACATCTATGATTAATGATGCTTCGGATGGAAAGTTGAAAGTGGCGTCTATATGCCTAGACATTTTGAAGGCATTTGACACAGTGGACCATGTGATTCTTCTGAAAAAGTTGGACAACTGTGGTATTAGATGAAATGCTCTTAAAATTATTTCATCATATTTGAGTCATCAATCTATGCATGTGCAACTGAATGATGTGAAATCAAGTGATTACCATGTTAGTTGCGTTGTTCCCCAGGGGTCCCCTATCGGCCCTCTTATTTTCTCAATCTCTTGTCCTGTTTGCTGATGATACGAATTTTTCAGTTGCGGAGCGCACCGAATCTCAGCTTTCAGAGACACTGAGTAATGATATGGAAAAAGTGGAGGAATGACTAAGACTAAACAAGCTGAAAGTAAATCACACTAAATCGGGGTCTGTTGTCTGGGGCAGATTACCTTCATATTACCCCCGGTTGCAAGAGCTTACAGTAGGAGACTCGCCAATAAGACGTCAGAAGTCAGTGAAATACCTAGGCGTAATAATTTCTGAAACGCTAAGTTTTTCAAAGTATGTACAGTGTATATCGTCGAAAGTAGCAAGGAATATAGGTATGATAAGGAGGCTAGAGTATCAGTTTCCGCAGAATGTTTTGCGTCCTTTATATTCCTCATTAGTCCATCCTTATTTACTATACTGTTGTTCTGTTTGGTTTTGGAACATTTTATGTTCACCTGAAACCTTTGCGCTTACTCCAGAATTCAGTTGTGCGTGCTATTTATGGAATTGATAGACTTGCCTCAGTTACAAATATCTATCCATGAATCCGCATTTTAGTGTTTTCAGGGTTGTGCTTATTTGATAAGCTTCAACTAATGTATGTTATTTTAATAATATTGCCCTAATGTGTCTTCGTCATATGTTTGAGACAGCTGCTGATGTCCATGGGCATTTAACGAGACAGGTCAGTATGTTTAGAAGGCCGATTAGAGTGTTTGTGAGGTCAACTTTCTCTGCTCGTCATATTCTTCCGGTGCTGTGGTCTCAGACGCCATCTTCTGTTAGGGATATTGGTGAAAGGTCTGGCTTCTGTGAGCAGTTGAGGCACAATTGCCTGCAGGCTTATTAATTCTATTTTCTTTTTTTTTCTCAAGTAGCTCTATATGTTTAGTATGTTTTATATATTTATTCTGCTCTATTGTGAAATGGGAACCCGAATGCACAGATGTAAGTGGATGTAAGTTATTTTTTGGAGTTGCAATACAAGCTGAGGTTACTGGGCTTCATGCTTTTTTGTTGATTTTTTGCGAATAAATTATATCTCCATAGAAAATTTTTTTAGAAATTTTGAGATAGCCATTCTATTCAAAATAGTATAAATATCATATAACAAGGCTTTTGGGGTAGAAACAAACCCCAGAGATTAGGGGCAGGGGTTGTAAATTATGCAAAGGGGGTTTTAAAGATTTGTATGGAAGGGATAGTTGTTTAACTCCAGAAGAGGCTCAGTCTTTCTCCCTGAAAAAGACTATGTCATTATAAAACGAACAGATATTAATCAAAAAAACTTTTTGCACAAAATAAGCTTTTCAAAAAAAAGTAAAGAACTCCATTAAACCAAAAATGAACAAACATAGAATCAAATAATCTACCAAGCATGCAACTACCACAAATTAGTATCAATAAATAAACAAAACCCAAAATAATCAGAAATTAAAATAAGTCAAACTCAAAACGAGCAGAAATTAATCTAAGGAGGGCTCTAAACCCTATGCTTTCTAAAAGCCAGAATATAATTTGGATTTTACTGAAAAAACTCCTTTTAAATGTTTTCATTTATAACTTTAAGAAAACAAATATTAATTAAGATTTTAAGGAATAAATATCAGCATATGTATATTAAACTGACAATGCACATTTTTTTCAGTAAATTCATTTGATTTTTTTTTTTAGTAAGTACAAATTATATTCTGGCTTTTAGAAAGCATGGGGTTTAGAACCATGCTCATATTAATTTCTGCTTGTTTTAAGTTTTACTTATACAAGTAAGTACTACTTTTTACTTATATAAGTTTTACTTTTATAAAACGAATAAAAAAACAAACAAAAAACACAATCTTCAGCAGAAGTTTTTTTTTGCTAAAAAAAGTGGGTTTGTTTATTTGTTTTCTTCTTTGGAAAATTTGAATACCTATTTATCTTTATGCAACATAAGCTAAATGTTTCTACTATAAATGAATAACCTATTAATCATATGTTTTGAAACAGTAGGTTCATTTGGCCAAACCATTTAGCCACTGCTCTTTTTCTTAATAAAGCGAACAACTTTGATTTTTATAATTGCATGACAGAGAACATAACAGTTTATACATAAAGCATAGACATAGAACATAGAACAACACTTAACAATAGCATTTTCTTCCGACATGTTTTGATGCATTAGTATTAAAATGAGTGAGTGGTCTCCCGTTACTACCAGGAAAAAGTGACAACTCAACTGCTCGCTCCATACGGTCCATTACCAAATCAACCAGTTTTGAGATGGCCTTCTCAACGTTTGCTCCTGTTGAGGCACTAGTTTCTATGTAATACAATCTGTAAATTAAATTAATAAAGGTTTAATAAATAGTTTATACTATTTTGATTTCCAAAGTAAAAACGTCAATTTTTATATCTCTTCATCCGGGTAATCCTTATTTTCTGTAAAAAAAAGAATCATGTTTTAAAGAGAACTAAACTTTCAAAGGAAAGTTACACCTCCTTAAACTCTTTCCTCCACTGCTTTTAGGGGGCACAAGTTTCGTTTGTTTGTTTACACGTTTAAGTTTTTGTTATTTATCAAATGAAAAAATGTTTTCTTGATCGTGGCTGTAGCGGTAGCTGCAACCTAGTAAGCGACGAACACGTTCCATAGTAACAAACAAAATGGTCACCCCCCCTAAAAACGTTGTCAAATCGAAACACAGAGTACACCATTGGAACCAAATTGGTTGAAAAAAATATTTCATTTCTTTTAATTTCATTTATTTAATACTAGAAAATTTAACTCTAGTGTAACGATAGTATAGTCCTAGGTACCATTTCTACGACTTTATGTTCCTTCCGGTTTTTCTGGTAGGTAATTCTATTCTACTGGTCATCAAAGAGAGTGAGTATCCTCTCACATAGCCTTATACTTCTACGACGCCCCCGTACCAAACAGGTTTTTCTGGTAGTCCTATTCTACAGGTCATTAAACTCTTTGCCAGGAGGAACGAGTATAACTTGATTGGTGACATAGTCCAAGGTACTATTTCTGCCACTTTATGTTCCTTCCGGTTTTTCTGGTAGGTAAACAGGTCATTACACTCTGTTAATTAGTTGAATAGGACATGGTTGAACAAATCATCAAACGAGCGAGATTTTGTGATGCTATAAGACTGGTTTCGCTTAATGGGTTCATTAATAGAAGGACTAATGTTTTTGAAAAGGGTAATTACTTCTTTAGTTTACGAGATTTGCGAATTTTTTGCGAAAAGATATTTGCGTAAAGGTATTGCGATGGTTAAGAATAGGTCATTACACCTTTTTGCCAAGAGGAACGAGTATAATACATGTTTATTTATTTTTTTTTTTAACTGGTATTTTTTCAATGAAGTCCATAGCACTTTGCAGAAACCCGTGAATGTAGGACTGAAAGTCCAATTACTAATCAAGCTAGTGTGACCGCCATTTTTTGATCTGGTTAAGTGGGTATAATCTGGTTTGGTTTGCTATTGCGAGAGGACTCAAGCGATTTCTTTCTTTGTCAAGAGATTTACGTAATTAATTAAACCTGTATTATAAAACCAGCGTGTCTTGTTTCGAGTTTTAACGGGCAAGTTTTTTGATAACTTGATAGGTGATTAGGATTTGAATAAAAGGAATTTTTCTGACGTAGATTTCTAGTTCATGATACATGTCTTTTTAGCATTTGCAAAAAAGGAGTAATTAGTGATTGGAAAATTTTTTAATGCTTTTACAATCGGAGATGTTTGATTAACCTTTTGCGAAAAAAAAGGGCAATGGAATTTGCGAATTGGAGGAGATGTCGTGACAAAAAAGGAGTAATTAGTGATTGGAAAATTTTGAGGGAGATGGGCTTGCATGGAGGATTGAGTTGCTTGAGAGTTCAGTTAAAGGGGATACAGTTGCATGGGGGGTTTCGATTATACACGGGTTCAGTTACAAGGGGGGTTCAGTTGCACGGGGGGTATCCCTTTTTTCGTAAATCGGGCTCCCTGTTTTCAAAATCCCTTTTTCTTCTGAGGCTTGGAGCATTTGGTGGCTAGATATTAAACGTAATGAAATTTAGCACGGAGGTTCAGTTGTACAGGG
>JAQQPU010029724.1:0-10004 GCA_029168905.1 Artemia sp. Kazakhstan ARC1039
TATTATAATCCTAATTATATAATCCTAATTATATGTATAGTGCTCATTAGTAACAGTAATCCAAGTGGTCTGTTGCGACAATTGTAGTTTAATACTAATGGTTTTTTTTTAGTGTTTTTCGTTTATTTTAGTGTTTAATCTTTGTTTCTTTTACGCTGAAGATGCCTCGTTTTTATACTGGCGAAATATCCGCGTCGTTTTTTTTTTGTCTTTTTGCTTCTGGCCGAAATCCCGTTTTGCCTGGTTTTTTCATTGAGTTTTCTCTCTTTGTTTCTCAGTGACTTGTAGGATTTTCTGTTTAAGCCAGTTACTAAAAGTTTCTTTTATCTGACTCTGCTACTTTCTTCCAAGTATGAAAGAAAATTTGCTCCTAAAATAGTCGTTTTTGCTTAATTCTGGAATGAAAGAACTGTCAGCGGAAAAATATTATTTTGCCGTAAATTAAAAGAAAAAATAAGAAACATGCTCTTTTTTTTTGTTTTGGACCCAACGATTTCTTCTTCTTGTATTACAACATCCTGTTAAGTCGTTGTAAGTTATTATGCAAAATTTTATATTCTTTAGGCGATAGTATCTTTTTTGAAGAGATTTAGCTTTCTCTTTGATTTGACAGACTACGTTCGTGCTTTATATTAAAGATCTTTAACATTCCATTGTCTGTTCCGATATGCCTTTCTCCAACCAATAGTGGCCAGATTATCGAGATTAGTCATGTTTACATTTCTTACAGTACGTACTTATTCGGTATAAGAAAATTATATATTTTACTGTCCCCTTTTGTGTAAGAGGAGAAATATGTAAGGACTTGAGGAGAAATATGTAAGGACTTGGTAGACGTTTAAAATTTTCGAAGTTTGTCTGAGTTTTCTATCAGTGAAGGGAATTGGCTAATTTTCAGATATGAGTCTTTCAACATAATGTCTTTGAGGAAGATGTTACGGAACACCTATGGAGCGTAATTGGAAAAAACCTATGCATAAATTACTGTGCAATGGATGCCAGGGAGCTATACTGCTACTACCACTACTACTAACAACTCACCGCAGCACCAAGCCGCCTGAGGTCAACACAGCTACGTACGCTCCTCTACCACCCAAATCTATTCAAAGCCTCCCTTTTTACACCCGCCCACGAAGTTCCCATTTCTTTTAAATCTTTCTTTATGACGTCCTCCCACCCCAGACGGGGACGACCTGCTTTCCGTTTAGCCCTAGATGGTTGGCCGAAAAGAACAATCTTCGGCAATCTGTCATCCTTCATCCGCACAACGTGCCCTAACCACCTCAACCTTTCTTTCATTATAGCCTGAATAATACTACGTCATGATGTACACACACAATTAAAAGGTGTGATTATGTGTATTTACTATTTAGAAAAAAAATAAAAACTTCAATTATATATCAACAAGTTAGGACTTTTCTCTACTTGGATACAATTTCAAATACCCCTTTTCTCTTTGAAAAGCTTTCAGCATTCTTTCGAACAGTCCCCGTAGTTGTGCTTGAGCCTTGTTTTGTAAATTGGTATTTTCACAACTTCAACGCTGGCTGTTTGCAGTTGGGAATGGTTGGCCAATAGGGCAACTTAAGTGGTCATATCATCTTTCGGTGGAGCTCTTTGTCCTCTGATTTAGTCCAAAAGTATGCCAGAATCTCGAATAAACTAACATCCACTTAAGCTCAATAAGTACCTGACCTACTTTTCTTCTCAATGCAGTAAGCCTAGCCATACTTATAGATAACCTTGTTTATATTCGTGATCGGTAAAATGTTGACAAGTCAAACTCTTTTTACTCAGTAACAATAATGTATTACTGATCAATAAGTTGTTACTGATTGGCCCACAACAAGCCAAGCTTCTTGGGACGCGTAACCGTTTTACGTTTGCATTACTGTTTTAGTATTAATACAATGATTGATTGATTGATCAACACGGTAATTTGTAACTGTGCCTTGCCGGTGCCCAAAAAACCGCTATGCTCCTCTCCAGCTAATTCAAAATCATACATGCTCTATCCTCAAATGGAGGATTCACTGAAGCTGAATAATGGCAGAACTAAGATAAAGAGACTTACTCGCTGTAGTGCTGCTTGTCAGGACTACCTTTATCAGGGAAATCCCCGCCAGAAGTACTCAAAATAGAGCTATGTTTAACTAATTGTCCCCATGTGGAAAGACCTCTCAACAGAGACTGTCCCAAAGGAATCGTCCCTCAGTGGTTATACGAGATGACACCACAATATAAAAAAAATGAAGATAATTGCTAGGATTAGAGTCATACCGTCGAGTGGCAGTGCTGTGAAGCCTGAAAAAAAAAACAACAACAACAACGGTTCGCTGAAAGCCACTTCATCATCATTGCAGTACAGTCCGGTAACCTACTGTAAGAGAGTTGTTAGCTTCTTTGGAAATATATCCTTTTTGGCTCAAAACTATGTTTTGATGCATATAAGAGGGCCTTTTATTTGATGTAGTTACGTAGAAAGTATTTATATCATGGTTGCAGAGGTAGCTGTAACCTAGTAAAGAACGAACCACGGCCCGTAGTAACCAAAAATTAAAAAAAACGCGTTAAAAAAACTGTTTTGTGAGAAAAAATTACAAAAAAGCTATTTCACAAGTACCATCTTGTGCAACTTCTTAAATCATCACGGTATTTCATTGTCCTCAAGCTTTTATTGTGTTTAAGGGTAGCAAAAGAATCGTAGAGCCAAATTCATTTTATCGGTTCCCAACAGGTCTCAATTAAAATGTTTTCTTGAGATTCCGGAAATAGATCAGATCCGCATAATGACAATAAGGTATTTTAAAAGTTAAGGAGAAAAATTAAAACTACAAAAGAAGTCTTTTTTTTATTGTAGTCAACACTCATGCATATAAACAGAATTAAATATTTTATTTTCTTACTTGTTTTGAACTAACTTAATTAAAGTCTCTTTTAACTAATTAATTATTTCACTAACAAAGTGAGAATTTGTAGCACTTTTTTTTTCAGTGAACTGAATCTTGCTTAAACAGAAAGTTTTTCAGTTGAGCATTAACAGCCATTACCATTCATTCTCTTTTTGTTTCAATATCTGTGGTAAAAATTTGGTGTTAAATTGTTGGTAAGTAAGACTAGGGTGGATTAGAACTGAGATTAGTGTGTGACAAAAATGGATGGGAGAAATTCTGTGGTATATTCTGGAAAGGAATAGAATACGAGTTTTGGTACAGCGGTCATAGTTTTAGTTGTTGCTGTTCAAAATATTTTCGAGGTAAAATAAGACTGTTAGTTTGTAAGCATACTGCTTGTTTAAAAACAGTCAGCCTATTTTAGTAAATGGGGATGGGCTCAAGTGGTTTCCCACTCTTAGAAACGGCCAGAACAACTTGTGATTTATTGGCTAGAAAATCAATACAGCAACCTGTCACAACTGTCATTTTAATACTTTACTGCACCATAAGTTGTGGTTTTGGATGGCTAGATTGAACCGCTACAAGACACAGAACAGTCTTTGTGTCTTTAAATGATCCAGGATCAGCTGTATGTCGTCGCTGTCATGCCCAAAAGTCGTATCTGAAAATTTACACCTCTGAAATACATACCACAAACTATTTTCTAAGCTGTTCTAAAAGGGAGGATCAGGAGGGCAATGAATGATGAGTCACAGTTTGATCCTCATTATCTATATTGGCAGGCTGATCCTTCCTTTGAGAGCAGCTTGGCAAATCTGTTTTTAGAAATTTTTCCAGAAGTATTAAAATGACAGGTGTGACCTATCTGTGTGACAGCGGTTATGTGCACGTCTCGCATACTGCACCGTCTGTATTGTTTTTTGATGGCCGACATGAATCGCCATTTGAAATGTAAGAGACCTTCAGAAAGCTGATGGTCTTTTTCCGGAGGTCTCAAAAGGTCTCTTATAGCCTCCTTCAGGCGGCTATACTTGTTTTGTCAGCCTCAACGAAATAAATAGCCACCAAATAAACAACTCGTATATTTTACTGTATTTTGATTCAACCAAAGTATTTTTCTTTGCTTAAAAAAAAAAAAAAAAACAACAAAGAAAACTTCTGCTAATGGTTTCGGTGATAACTGCAACCTAGTGAGGAGCGAACCACGGCCCATTGTAACCAAAGAATAAGAAACTTGTTGAAAAAAAAACTCGCTGATGAGAAACATTGCCATTTGTGTCTAATAATTCAGGGATGGGTAACTATTGTTTCGATTAGTCATAATACGAAAATTTATTATGACAACTAATTTGTGTGAATTTTGAAAAGTAGCCTGAAACCCTAGAAAATGGCGTCGGATAGAAACAAAAAGTACACCGTTGGAATTGCAATACCTGACAACTCTATACAGGAGACTTATTTCAATAAAAAACTATAAACTCTACCATTAATCATTATATTCCTTTGTCAGTTGACACATGGGCAACGAGGGGGGTGGGGTGGGGTGGAGTTGCTTTAAGAAAGTGCTAAATAACACTATATTAATGAATATGCTTAATAATTCAAGTTGTCGTCAGCAAGTTCTTGGAGTTCTTTAGATTTTTTTTTTAGGGGGGGGGGCTTGTAAGAGAAGTTGATTGTAATGCAGACTATGCGTTAAAAGTTGCTTATATTTTATAATTTTAGCTAAGTATCACCTCATTTTTCGTTTAATTTTGTATGGTCAAAGTAAAAACTCCAGCTGCGTTTCAGTGTCTACAGTAATTTGTGACAAACGCTGTGATTTATCCTTCACGTGACAAGCTGGAGGATTAGCCTACCTAAATGATTTTCAAATTGTTCTGGTGCAATGCAGATTACCAAGAGAGCTTACTCGCCATAATCCTCAGAGAAGCCGGATCAGAAGGATATTCGGCTGTAGTAATTCAAATGTTGTTTCATAACTTTTTTTTTATAATAAAACTTGGATTTACACTCCATCCTTTGAAACTAAGAAACTTAATTTATTGGTTTAATATTTTTTTTTATATCTTGGTGGTTTTTCAACACATTTAAAACCTTTTATTCTGGGGGCGTTGACTCAATACTCATTGTCCTTATACGTATTTTGAAGTATCTTAATGAGATGTTATGGCGCACCTTTCTAAGCCGTAATTCTCCCTTTGTCATCTCTAAGGAGGGAGTCAAATGCAGCTGTAAATTTCATAAAGGTAATTAAAAATGAAAGACGAAATTTTTTGCACTGTTGAAGGATGAGATGGACCGTTAATATCTGTTCTGGGCAGCCATTAAGAAAAGGCAGTAGTCTTCATAGTCAAAATCGGTGGTCTCCGTTTCATGGCTCTTCAGCCAGAAAGTGCAATGGCGCTTTGCTTTCAATTTATCCTAGAGTATAGGGTATTTAATTACTTTTCAAGTGCTTTAACTGATTATTTTGTATCGAAATGGAATTTTTTTGTTTTATTCTTTGCTGTGTAATGGCTCATAGATAATAAAGAACTGATTATTGTCTGATCTTTTTTTTTGCTGTTTTTAGTTACACGTTTTTGTTTATACTGCTGCTTTTATTCATTACTTGTTTGCCATAGTGGCTCTGTATCATGTCTAGAAAATCTATTGTGGTAGATCTTTATCTTAGTGCAATAAGTTGCTAGTTGCAGTAAAAGGGTCTTAAGCAAGCAGATTATGAGTTAAATTAAAGCTTCAGAGAAACAACTACTCCTCAAAAAGTGCTTCAGAATATGCTACAAGGACAGCACTGATTATTAGACGCTACTTGATAACTGGCAGTCCATTTTTTTTGTAAAAAAGTATCGACACCGAAGTATCGATACTTTCGCCAAGTATCATGTCCAGTTTCTATACCTGATACTTTTTGGTATCGCCCATCACTACCGTACACCCAGAAAAATGTCTTTTAGTATCCATGAAACTGTGCCATCTTTTTCAAGGTGAAATCGGTGTTGTCAGTCAAGAATTTTAAAAAAATGCTGATTGCCCAAAATCAAAACCTTCTATGTTGGTTTTTGACCTTTTAGGGTATGGAGTAATATAAAAGAGAAGTAAACCTTGCATTTGATTACGAACACGATACCATCATTCATGAGATTTAAAAAAAATAGTTTTTTCTTTTTATAGTAGTTTTTGCATTTTTAGTGGTTATTGACCTAAAAATGATTGTTGTATAAATAATTTTATCAAGTTGCTTTGAATTCAGGTAATGCCAAGTAAGTATAATCTCTTATATTCCATTGTCTTCCTTTTGACTTAATTCTCCCGACATGTCGGGAAGCGCGTGTCGCTATAGTCTAAAGTCTAGCCACGAGATTCTAGTCACTATCATCATAGTAGAGAGTTGTTAAAATTAAAGCATGCTTCAAGCAGACGTTATTGACGTTGATATGACTTTAAAATAGCTTATTCAAATGAAATGTCTGAAATCGGCGGACGCCAACTCAGTTAGCATTAATTGAGTTATAATAAAAAGAAAATTGACGGAACTTTTTTTAAAAAAGAAAGATAATGAAGTTCATTTTTCAACGATGGAATATTTGTATATATTAATGTTTTTTTGAAAAAAAAAATCGTTTGTTTTTTTTTTGTAAAAAATTCCCAATCTTACGTAATTCTATAATCAGTAATTTGTTCCATAACCTTAAAACAGTAATTTTATAGTAATTTTTTTATTTACTCAATTTTATAAATCACAAACATGTATTTTATATAATTTTATAATCAGCGCCATCATTTAATACTACTAAAGAAAAATAAAGTAATAAAGATACATGATTAAAAGTATAACTCCAAAAATCTCGACAATGAATTTTCAGCTATTATTTAATCAGTATGTTCACTAATAACACTTTATCTCTCTTCGGTCATATCATAAGCCATCCTTTAGAGCTTTCGCTGGAAATAACTATGATGGTGAATTGGGTGCCTACTCAGCAGTATCCTATTGAAACCTCCAGCGATGGTTGGACAAATCTATATATAATTCTTATATGTCTTTGCCCTGATGTTAAATGGGACGAACTGTTCTATGCTGGAATAACTCATTCGGTAAAGAAAATACGTGCCGTGGCCAAACTTCTGATTGTCACAGTAGTCTGACCACCCCTTCCCCTAAAAACGAAAGATGTACAAAATTAAGAAAATTGCATTGTATAAGAAAGACATGATACTCCCCTTTGAAATTCCCTCCCACGCCCACCATGAAAAGTTTGATTCCCCCCCCCTCGGGAAAATTTTATTTGGGAACTGCTGCCTCATGTGCAGTATACTCAAACTATTAAGTTATATTACTTTCAGATATACTATTGCTATCGAGCATGGCAATCACGTATGGAGGATCAAGCGGAGGTACTACCAAATTCAAAATCTTCACAATCAGCTGAAACTTTATAGGTAAGAAAACTTGGATACATAGATCACTTGGCCCAAATAGTTTTGATCACCTACAAAAGAAAAGTTTTCTTTTGTGACATGCGTGATAATAAATCCGTCAAGATATCTTTTCATAACATTACGAGCCATGTTGCCGTATTTATCATATCTGTGTCGCATGTCGTATGTGAAAACCTTTAGAATTGTATGACAAAACACAAACATCCTAATTTCTTAGAATACTATCGGCACTGCAATGCTGCGGCAGCTCTACCAATTGGTACCACAGAGAAGTTTGAACTCAGATCCTCTACATCGGAAAGAGAGCCTCTTCAGTACAGTAGTACACAAGATACTTTTTATTCGAATAAAAAGTATTTTTTAGAGCAGCAGTACTCTTCTGTGGAATTCTGTGATTGACACTAGTCAGCAACAGATGGGTTGGGCAATCCTGCTGGCAGATTTTCAAAATGGTGGGACCGTAAAATACCGGCTTCAAACGCTTTTGAGAGCTGTCACCACCTTTAAACTTAGAATAATTATAAGGTTATTATCTGCTTCTTATCCTATCAAGTAAATTTATCTCTTGAGCAATCCTGTCTTTTGTATGGGCTAACAACCCACTCAGCTGTTTTACATCTAATCACCAAGACTAGCGGTAATCATCCAGGAACTGATGCTGCTATGAATCTCAGTACGAAGTGCTCTAAATATAAGCCAAAGTCAATATTTGACTTTATCTCTCTTCGGTCATATCATAAGCCATCCTTTAGAGCTTTCGCTGGTAATAACTATGATGGTGAATTGAATGCCTACTCAGCAGTATCCTATTGAAACCTCCAGTGATGGTTGGACAAATCTATATATAATTCTTATATGTCTTTGCCCTGATGTTAAATGGGACGCACTGTTCTATGCTGGAATAACTCATTCGGTAAAGAAAATACGTGCCGTGGCCAAACTTCTGATTGTCTTTGCACTAGCTTAAAGCTTCGCACTCTGTGACCCACTTATAAACTGTACATAACTGTAGATTTAGATCTTCTAGTTTCGATTCCTGAACTAATACTTGATATTAAAGTACCTAAGTAAGGCTTGTTTTCATTTCTTACATCGTTTTGATTCTAAAGAGGAATATTTTGATGATGCTGAAAAAGTGTGGATATCCTCAGGGTTCGGGGGGGGGCCACATGAACCTTGATAATCGGGTAGATTTCGTATCCTGAGATCATCCTTATTCTGGTTTGTTTTTATTTTTGAATTATGTATCAGAAGAAAATGAAACATGTCTATCTAAAATTTTAAAATTTGCTCAAACAAACACATCTTATGAAGCTTGATATATTTGTCAGTAAAAGTATCACCTTTGTGGGGGTGGGGATAGGGGGAGAAAAGAGGGACGAACGCCTCCCAATGTCTTCTGCCAGCGGGTGAAACATGTTCATCAAAATTTCTTTGGGAAGGGCCGCATATCTTATAACAATTTTACCAGAATGTTGTCGATTTGATTTCGATGCAGTTTTACTAATGGTTCGATATAACCCCTCGTTGTCGTAAAGAAAACGGAGCTATTTGGGCAAAAGACAAAATTTCATATTTTGTAGATACAGGCTTGAACGAACCGCTCCAAGTTTGGCAGATATACTGTATCGGATGGGTAATCCGCCCCTAAGTCGCCCCTTTTAAGAGGTCCTTCCCCGCCCTTATTTACAAGTTTCGGAAACATTCTTCGTTTACTTAAAACTAGCCTATAATGCCCTGTAAATTTCAATTTGTTTCACACCCACCCTGAGGAATCTTCTCAGCCGCCTAATAGTATCCCAACAATCATTCTCAGTCTCACTCGTCAATCACTATTTATAATATCTCTAGTATCCACACTCACACACTAAACACTTACTCCCACCCATATATCCGCACATTCGGGATCAATAAGGGCCTTTTTTCGAATGTTCACAATATATTTTCTTTTTCTCCAAGAGGCAAACAATCATCCTTTGATTCAGTAATTCGCCTTATAATCTCTCTTCTTAAACCCTTGTTAAAAACAGTAGATTCTCCCCAAGTGTCTTTCACCTCCCTCGACAATAGAGTTTGGAAGGATCTACTGCATCTTTCTTGCCTTCCATGCCTGTATCTCTTGGTGACTCAAAATATTTTAACCTTTTCGAAATACTGCCATTTCCACACCAAATATTTGCCTTCATTTGAATCCTCCCCCAGTCCACAACTCTCTAAATTTTGTCTATTTGGAAAAGAGCAAGAACCAACAGTTTAATCACTAATTGACTCTAGATATACTGATTTTCCATCTCTTTATTCGTGACTCTATATATGATAATCTTACAGTCCTGACACTAGATATGCTGATTTTACAGTCCTTATTCGTGGTAAACGAATTATTTTTTTCCCTACACCTTATAGTATTTATTAACCAAATGCTTGTCGAAGAAAATTAAGCCTACATAAATCTTAATGAAGCCATTCGTACATGCATTAATCCATAACAGTCTCTCAACGTCATACGTGTAGCTGCTCCTTACTTTCTACATTTTCAGATCCTCATGAGCTGACGGAACTACCTTTGTCCTATATATATACCAGTGCCAAGCTATCTGTGGAAAAGAAAAAAAACGAAAAGAGAAAAAAATATCCCGTTTGGGGAGAATAACGTGGTTAAAG
>JAQQPU010029725.1:0-10003 GCA_029168905.1 Artemia sp. Kazakhstan ARC1039
TCCAACTCTTGCATTTCAATGAAAGAAATTCAAAATGAACTTTGAAAAATCAAGAAAATGTAACTGTGACAAGGTAAAGCACAACAAAACACTACTGAAATATTCCAACTCTTACATTTCAAGGAAAGAAATCCAAAATGAGCTTTGAAAAATCAAGAGGATGTAACTGTGACAAGGTAAACCGCGATAAACACTATTGAAATATTCCAACTCTTGCATTTCACGAAAGAAATTTAAAATGAACTTTAAAAAATCAAGAGAATGTAACTGTGACAAGGTAAAGCACAACAAGACACTACTGAAATATTCCAACTCTTGCATTTCAATGAAAGAAATTCAAAATGAACTTTGAAAAATTAAGAGAATGTAACTGTGACATGGTAAACCACAACAAAACGCTACTGAAATATTCCAACTCCGGCATTTCACGAAAAAAATTCAAAATGAACTTTGAAAAATCAAGAGAATGTAACTGTGACAAGGTAAACCACGACAAAACACTACTGAAATATTCCAACTCTTGCATTTCATGAAAGAAATTCAAAATGAACTTTGAAAAATCAAGAGAATGTAACTGTGACATGGTAAACCACGACAAAACACTACTGAAGTATTCCAACTCTTGTATTTCACGAAAGAAATTCAAAATGAACTTTGAAAAATCAAGAGAATGTAACTGTGACAAGGTAAAGCACAACAAAACACTACTGAAATATACCAACTCTTGCATTTCAATGAAAGAAATTCAAAATGAACTTTGAAAAATCATGAGAATGTAAAAATCCAAAATGAACTTTGAAAAAAAAATGTAAATATGTAAATTAATTAATAATAAATTAATTTATGTAAATTAATTAAATAAATTAATTTACAGACAGAATTTCACAATTTCATACAAAGGAAACAAATCACTACTATGAAAACATCACGCACTTTGAACAGAGATCAGCACGAATTTTTCACGGTAATTGAATCCGGTCATTACACTGTCTGCTTGTATTGGCGGGACTGTCTTGTTGTAAGCATTGTAGCTATATGGTGGGACTGTCCGCTTGTAATCGTTATAGCTATATGGGGGGACTGCCCGCTTGTAATCGTTATAGCTATACTACTCCCGAAAATCATTGACAGATCTTTTATAGCTAATATAAAATTGGTTGCAGATATCTACGTCTTTCATATAAATTCCACAATCATCAAGATCCAAATGGCACTAAAAACGGCACTTTTGGTGTCGCGTTTATAGGAAAAGCTGGGGCTATTGGGCTAGCAGAACTTATAAAATTGATATTTAATGACTCATTTGAAAGCTATTGCTCTTATATACTTTTTTTTCAATTTTACATTGGTAAGTGCGATATACACAAATCCCAGAATCACAAAGGTCGTTTAATTAGAATAGATAGCTCTGTTGAAAGTACTAAAACACTTTAGCGTAAAGAGCGAGGTATTGATTAGGGGACGAACCTTCTAATATACTTAATAATTTCTGTTAGTTTTAAAATTTAATGTTGCTCCTTGCTTTCAGTTGAAAAAACTTGTTTTTTTTACTTAATTTCTGATCATTTTTAGAATAATGCTGGGAAATCAGGCGCCCCCTTCATAGAAATATCCTTCCCCGAAGGAAAAATCCTCCATGGAAATATCCTCCCACGTAACCAAATCCTCCAGCCCTACCCCCACCCATTTTCAGCCTATTCTATATAGAATAGTCCGAAAATAAGTATTCTAGTACCAAAATACGTAAAAGTGGAAGCACTGCGACCTATGTCAAATCTTTGCTAAGTTCCCTAAACTATGGTTGAGGGTATCATGTAAAAAAAATGTGGACGCGCCGACTTTGGACGCTCCGTATGGGGACGCTAAAATCATGGACGCTCCATGACAGCCTGTGATGAGTAGACGCTCCGTATACTCAGTGCGGTGGGCTCTCCAAGCGGTGGGCGCTTCGTCGTGGACGCAGTGACACGAGACGCTCTGGGGATGAGTACTCAGGAAGCGACCTGTATCAGAGAACCCTAGTATAGAGGTTTCAGGCTTCCATCTTCAAATATATAGAGCTTCGTTTTTTGTGTGTGTGTGGGGGGGGGGGAAGATCGTGGATAGGACAGCTAGCCGCCCTTCCATGACCTTTTTGTTTTGAAGCGTTCAATCAAAATTTTAAGATAGTAATATTGTTCAGCCTAGTTTGAAGATCTAATTACTATATATTATGAGATAACTTGACCCCCCAAAGGTCCTGGGGAAAGGTCTTAAAGTTATGATATTTGTTAGTTGTTTACGTATAGTGTTTGTTATTGGGGAGTATACATATATTTTCCGGGTGGAGGGTGGGAAGGGATAAAATTTTGTACTTTCCATAAAGCCGATTCAAACATATTTTTGATCGAAGTACTGAATCAAATACGGCTTGTATATCCACACTACACTAATATACATGATTTCCCAAAGTCTCAGCGTTACTGCGGACACGTTTCAGTTGAGTAGGCGATGAGCCAACGCACAATTCAGGTGCTTAAGGAAACCAAACTGTCTATAATCTACCACGCACTTACGTATCAATTAAGGTAGGATAAGACCTTCTAGAACCTTGCTCATAACACTAGAAACTGTAATAGGGCGGTAACTACTACAAAATTAGCATTTTTTCTATTTTAAAAATATTCGTTATCGCGCCAGAACCAAATGAATTAGGTACTAGAGCTGCATCAATTTAAATTTGAAATAAAAGTGCCAGATCCTCAATCAGTTGTTCACTTACGTTTTCAAGGTGGCGGGATGTGAAACCATCCAAACCGGGTGCAAATTTACAATGATTTAAAACCTGAATTTCTTGCACAACGTCACGTTTAGAAATAAGGAACCTTTTACGTTTTTGCAATAGGCTAAGCCTATTGCACAAACGTAAAAAAATAGGCTAAGCCTATTATTTAAAAAAAAGGTTAAGCCTATTATTTATAAAAAATAGGCTAAGCCTATTTCTTAATATAGCCTACCTTCTAGTTTCTAAATTTGAATCTGAGAGCCAAACACAGCACAATAATGGCAAGACCATTGCTCTTCGGGAATACCAACACTCGCTTTACTTTGGCCGCTCTAAATATTTCTATACTTTTTCCACATCAAGTTTGGACTTTTAAGAGCCTCGACAGAGGCACGCTCAGTTTTAAGATCACTGACAAACTTGATATGTTCTTTTTTGGTCTTTCTGAAAAGCTGAAACAGAAGACCAGATCTTGGTTCATCACAATCACACCAAATACGATGCCACGTTTTGGAATGTCTTTTAGCTGTGCTTAGGCAGTGATTGTGACTCCAACCAAACTTACGAGTACTTCTTCTCACTTTTGCCACTGAGACGGAGGCTGCCTCCCCGCACTTCATAATATGAGCAATTTTAGCAGCAAATATATCAAGACTAATGCTATCACTTGCACCATGGAGTAACAGATGGAATCGCACTTTAATTTTCTTTAGTATCTCATCTAGTCCTTCTTTATAGAGAATCTAATCGACTTTTCCCATACTGCGGAGGATCTGTCCTATTCCCACTTTATCTTAAAATAATACTGCGGGGGATCTGTCGTATTATTAGGAAAATAACCCATTTTAAATGAAAAATCGAGGTGATCGCTGAATGTGTGCTCAGAATCCACTGCAACAAATCCACTTAATTCATCCAAAGGGATAGTTAAGTTAGACACAACATGATATATATTGCAGGTGCTACCTCATATATGTAAAAACATTGCTTTTTTTTTACAAGCAACCGTATCAAATGCAGTTAGACATCCGAGTGCACGAGATCAGAAAAATCAGCGAATAATTAATCTCATTGACTGAGGAAATGAATATTAATACTGATAGTCTATATTGAACTAAAGACAAGCAGAGGTAAGGTTAAGTAATGGTTGAAGCTTAAAACGAATGTACATCGCTCTCAATATGAATGAAGCCCAAAATGAACAAAGATTACATTCAATAGTCAAGCCAAACTAAAAAAAATGATTTTGCTACAGATATGAGTGGGGCTAAATCTTCCAAGGACAGGGCGTTATTTTTGCTTAAAAAGGTTGTGTTAAACAAGTAGCTGAATTAAAAATTGCTTAACAAAAAGATTTTTTGTGCAAAAATTTTGTATTTCCTAAGGTCTTTTTAAAGATTAATTTTTTAAAAATTTCCTCAAAATATTTTTTCAAAGGAAAGAAAAGTCTTCCATTTACTCGAAAATGATCAGAAATAAAGTCAAATGATCTTTCAAGCATAAAACTATTACAAATCACCATCAATAAATAAATGAAACCCAAAACGAACAGAAGTTACGATACATAACCGAGTCAAACTCAAAATCATCAGAACTTAACATGAGTATGGCTGACGGCGCCCCCCCCCCCCATGCCTTCTGAAGACCAGAACATGATTTACACTTTGCTGGAAACAAAATATATTTTAAATGTTTTAACTTCTGGATAGAAAAATTATTAAGAATTTAAGAAATAAATGTCAGTATAGGTAAAGTGAACTGTCAATCCACATTCATTTGTTGCTGTTTTTTTTTCAATAAACTGTAAATTATGTTTATTGTAATATAGAATATAGAATGTCAAAACACTTCTCCTCCAGGTGATGCTTCCATCTTTTTAGAGTAAATTAGAGAACCTAGAGATCCCTTCAACCTTTTAAAAAGTCCAGAAGTACAACTCCTTTGCTGTCATAGAAAACGGTTGCCGTTACCTCGTAGACATAAATTTCACGTGGTTTTGGAATGCCTCACGTATTATTGCATTTGTGATACTGGGAAGGTGAATTCGTGCCCAGGAGTCTGAACTGAATGATGGGAATGATGAACATGCAAAGGTGTATCGGTGACCCATTAAAAATAATTAATAGAAACTTCTTTGTTTCGAAGTCAGCTTATACAGTATAATTTCACGGAACTTTATGATAAATACGGAAATTATGCTTAAATTATTACTTTACATTCTATCTAACAGATACCAATAGAACTAATACAAATAAACCAGCTGATGATATTTCTCTTATGTTTGGAGTATTATAGAAAATTAGCCCTTTGCTGAAAACAAATAACCCAAGGAAAAACAAAGAATATTGATTTAGGAGTCGAAAGCGTGTATGTAGACACGCTTTAATATTACTCGAAATAAAGAACAAATAAACCGTAATATGAACTCTAGAAATCCGGTTATTCTCTCTATGCAATAGTAATTCAAATTATGATACAAATTCTAAAGCTAGTCTATAGTCCTAATACTATCAAGATGGTTTCACTTCAATCTTGTTTACAAATTAATCATGAAATGTCCCTAAAATGCTTTATTTTTTATACTGTAAAAGGTGTCCTTCCACCGTTTATTTTTATCGTACCGAAACTCCTATATTGTTATGTGTTTTCAGTAAAGCACTAGTTTTCTATAATCCTACAAACACAGGGAAAGATCATCAGTTGTTTTATTTTAATAGTTCTATTAATATATGTTAGATAGACCGTAAAAAATAATTTCTGTTCGTTTTAAGTTCCAACTTCTCTCTTTACTTCCCTCAGAAAAACTTATAATTTTGAACTTATAATGTTAAGAAGACTAAGTCATTAAGACTTGGAAAAAGTGATGGTGAAGAGGTGATGCTGGGTAACGAGAAGATCGATCGAGTGGAAAGCTTAACCTACTTACTAGGTTTTTCTGTTGCATTCGGCTATAATTAACTTATTCTGTCATGAAATAAACTACAATAGAGGTATATTTTACCATATATAAATCCGGCTCAAAGTGAAAATTGATGTCGATGAACAGTACTTCCAAGTTGACCTTTACTAGAGTCCACTGTAACTCGAGATATATGAACTTATTTTCTTGTTTTTTTTTTTCAGTAAAGATATTTGCCCTAATTGTGTTGTTGAATAATTGAGTAACAATAAGTCGGGTCTCATTACACATCCCTTCTGCAATGTCTAAGTTACGCAAAAGCATAACCATCGTATTTTTCTTAATTTTTGAGTCATGTGATGGTAATTGTGCAGTTTCAATTGAATTGAAGAATTCTGGAGTAAATTCAATTCCTCCTATTTCTTTATATTTTACAGAATCGTAACTTTTATAGGATTTATATACTCCTGGAAGGCGATCAACAATTTTCACATTTATTTTCTTACCCTTTTTGTTGATTGAAGCTAAAATAACTCGATCTTTCATTAAATTGAAACTTTGTTTAGTCAAACATTCGCTAAAAACTTCCTTAATTAAGTTGACAATGGAAATTATGTCTTCCGGTAATTCAATTTTATTAAGAAGATTTTTAGGAAGATTTCCATTTACGAGTTCGAGGATTACATGCTCGATGTCGCATGTCTTCTAACCACGTTTGCTTTGCTCTTCATTTTCATTTTTGACACGATCTGATTCTCGTTTTGCATATCTTCTAACCACCCGTGTCTTTGTTCTTCATTTTCATTTTTGACACGCTATAATTCTCGTTTTCGCATATCTTCTAACAGCGTATGTCTTTGCTCTTCATTTTCATTTTTGACACGCTCTAATCCATATACGCAGTTTTATTAGTAAAGACGGTCGGTTCCAAAAAAAAAAAACGGAGGAGGATTTGCTAGATTTTTTCCAAATAAATTGCCTACTGATTTTTTTGGGTTCTACGAGATAATAATCTCGGCGTGGAATAGAAATATTCCCGGAAATAAAGAGGGGTTATATATCAATTTTATGCCCCCTCTCCATCTTCAAAATTAATTCCGTATTTATCTGTATTTTTTCGAAAGATAGATCACGGATGTTTTTTCATGACTTACAGATTCATTCCGTGTTTTAATTGTATCTGTTGGTGGTTTTTTCCACATTGTTACATTTTTGAATTCTTCATATTGTGTTTTTTTATTTATATTTGCTTTCCGCGTTGTCTGTTTTGTCTTTTTGTTTTTATCTGGTTTGTTTCGGTCTTATTTTGCTCAGAAGATGTGAACATGTATCCTTTGGGACATTCGTGAGAATGCCTTAATTTCCGTGTTGTCTGTTTTTGTGTTTTAATGTTTATCTGGTTAGTTTTCGTTCGCATTAGTAGGTTCGAACCCCCTAACCTCCTTTTAGATACAGCATTGTTTATTCATTGTAGATTAATGTATCATGGATGTACCCAGTAATTTGTTATCCCCTGAATCATCGTATCGATATTTTCAAGTGCCTATTTTGTACTTTTTCTGTAGATGCTCAATTTTCTAAGGGGGGAATTTCTTGAGGAGGACGCCTTGCACCGATTATTTTGCCCCTAAACTAGTTTTTAAAACGAGCAATTTTGAAAAAAGCTAAATGAAAAAAAAAATTTCAAGTAAATTTTGGTTTTCGGTGCAATCTTATAACACGTGCAAAGTCCCAACTAAGAAATGTGGGATATTTTTAAGTTATTACAAAATAAGTAAAAATTGGACACTGGCATTCAGAAATAATATACACAAGATAGCATTTGCAAAGCCTGACGGAAGTGTGGCAGTGTTGTGAAATTGCGATAGAACTGTACAAAGCATTGTAGGGACTACTTGGTACAGGTGCGTTATGCGGACACTTTTATATATTTAACAAGGAAACCAGTCACGAAAAACTCGTCAAACAGGCTTTTCTCAAGACACCGCTATACATAATGACTGCAAAGCCGTGGTTTCTCAATGAGTTACAATATATAAACGACTGTTTTTTGGGGTTTAAGGGGGAAAAAAGTACCTAGGTTAGGTTAGGTTACGTTTTTAATATATGCTATGCTTTACTCCCCCCCCCCTAATGTGCAAATATACAGCCAAAATTTGACTATAAACTATTATATATTCATCCTATTTTATTTTATTTCATTGGCATTAACCAAACTTGACATTTTAGAAGTGTCCGTATAATGCACCAGTACCGACTACTCTATGTACGGCCCGTGTGGCGCTCCAAGATGTACACAACGTCGCAGAAAGCGGGTGATCCTCTTGTACAACTAGGGAGAAAGATCAGTGATAGACGTGCCCCAATTATGGAAAATATATATTTCAGCAATAGGAATTAAAATTAAATATATATAGCATTGAGTAGCTTATTCTTACTGAGGGGCTGCTTAATTTTCGCCATCTGGTGTATCTCTTGGAGTACCATTCCAACTGCACAGTTCCACCACGTTTGGCACACATTGGTCAGGCTTGGCAAGTGCTAACCGGTGTACGTCATTTGTGAAAATCAGCAACCTATCCATACGTATTTGGTAATAACTTGAAGACTTTTCAGATCCCCATGTTGAAAGTTTACAGTAAAGGGAATCTCCTAACCTTTTCTCTTGCAAATTGTAAAAGTCATATGAATTTAACTAATTGAGAGGATTTTTAAATAGCAATCGGATTAGTAGATGGAAACCAGGGTTGTATCGAAGATTGTTTTTTCGGGGAGGGGGTTGCCAAAAGATTTTTGGTACTAGCTAACAATCCAGAACGCACTCAAGAAGTTTGCTTTGTTTGAGCTGAGTAAACCGGTTCTTCTTTCGCATTCAGTTATAATTAACTTATTCTTTCGTGAAATAAACTACAATACAGGTATATTTTACCATATATAAATCCGGGTCGAAGTGAAAATTGATGTCGCTGAACAGTACTTCCAAGTTGACCTTTACTAGAGTCCACTGTAACTTGAGATATATGAACTTCTTTTCTTGTTTTTTCCCCAGTAATTATATTCGCCTTAATTGTGTTGTTGAAAAATTCAGTAACAATAAGGCGGGTCCCATTAAATATCCCTTTTAAAATATCTAAGTTATGCAAAAGCATAACTATCGTATTTTTCTTAATTTTTAAGTCACGTCGTGGTAATTTTGCAGTTTCAATTGAATTGAGGAATTCTGGAGTAAATTCAATTCCTCCTTTTTCTTTATCTTTTGCAAATCGTAACTTATATACGATTTATATTCTCCTGGGAGGCGATCAACAATTTTCACATTTATTTTCTTACCTTTTTTGTTGATTGAAGCTAAAATAACTTGATCCTTCATTAAATTGAAAATTTGCTTACACAAACATTCCCAAAAAAATTCCTCAATTAAATTGCCAATGGAAATTATGTCTTCCGGTAATTCAATTTCATTAAGAAGACTTTTAGGAAGATTTCTATTTCCCAGTTCGAGGATCACATGCTCGGTGTCGCGTGTCTTCTAACCGCGTGTGTCTTTGCTCTTCATATTCATTTTTGACACGCTCTAATACTCGTTTTCACATATCTTTTAACCGCGTGTGTCTTTGCTCTTCATTTTCATTTTTGACACGCTCTAATTCTCATTTTTGCGTATCTTCTAACCGCGTGTATCTTTGCTCTTCATTTTCATTTTTACACGCTCTAATCCATGTTTTCGTTTATCTTCTAACCGCCCATGTCTTTACTCTTTATTTTCATTTTTGACAAGTTTTGATACTCGCTGTTGCATATCTTCTATCCGTATTTGTCTATCTTCTTCATTTTGGATTTTGATTACTTCAGACAATTTAGCAATGCCCTTTGCTTTAGCTGCCAGTACTGGTGTTTTCGCAACTAATGGTCCAGGTTTTTGATTTTCACATCTTAACACGTTTGATAGCTCAAGTTTTTGTTCCAAACTATCATCATTTATAGTAACTGCAACTACAAAATTTCGTTTTTTGGGCCTTCCTATAGACATTGCATTGGATAAATAACTAATTACGTTGGAAACTCAGCTATCTGATTTATAATAAGATAATATTAATATTAGTGACATCATGGAAAATTTCATTTTAGTAAATGATGTAATTTGAAAAAATCAAACTTGAAACTCTTAACGAATTTTCTCAGACTTCTGATCTTTCTAGATCTCTTTTAATGCGAGAATATCCCAAGATAACAATTTTCTCGAAAAAATATGAAGCTGTTTTCGAGAAAAAGTATAAAAGTATATACATACAAATTAAAAGAGATCTAGAAAGATCAGAAGTCTGAGAAAATTCGTTATG
>JAQQPU010029726.1:0-10003 GCA_029168905.1 Artemia sp. Kazakhstan ARC1039
ATTGAGCTATCATATTTAAATGATAATACCTCGATTTTTTTTAAAGCAGGGGTGCCAATAAGTTAATTATTTTTTTTTATTTAAAGCAGAGACGGTATCCTATCAAGATGGTATCCAGAAGGGGGGCATAGGGAGTTATTATATTTAAGTGATAGTACCTTGATTTTTTTATTGAAAGCAGGGATGCCAAAAAGTTGACAAAATTAACAAGATTTTCGTGAGTTATACTTGATGTAGCACTTGCATGGTTTTATCGTCCAAAGGGAAAGGGACATATGCATCCAATCCGGTTTTTTTTTCCCCCTATTGATGAAACGGGTTTACTTTGAAAACATTCATTCATATGTACCAGGCAGATTCACACTAAAACGAATTGGTGTGACGAAAGCGATATCGACATCCCCACCTAAACGTGTGCTCGAATAACAATTGCGCCCTTGGTCCAGTGCCTAAGTTACATTAAAAGGCCAGGTCATAATAAAAGCTTTCAATTTGGGAGGTTCAAGGAGGAGTCTTTGACAGTCTTATGACCTTAGGGTACTAGATGTTGCAACGTTCTTATGTATCTACAGTGGTTTAGAAAATTCGATCACCCCACAAATGATTACCAAAAATATGCACAAATGTAACATTTGGAATATTATAACACTTTTTTCAAAGCTTTGAAGAAAAGCAAAAAAGTCTAAATACCCCTAACTACGCTTGAAAGCTATTTTAAAAAGAAACTCTTTGGAGATTTCCATGGAAATGACCATAGCAGAAGCTTTGAGCCTGGGTGGGGATCAAAGAGGAGTCTTTGAGTATTTTGACCACAGGTGACTTATTGTTGCGTCTTTCTTAAACTTGGTAATTCTTGTGAGCATTTGGAAATCAAAGCTCAAACTCAATAACTGATACTAAGTGTCCTAACATTTTGCTTGCATTAAAAGTGACGAACTAGGATGAACATTTCAACATCTTCCTGGAGCTACTTCAGTCTGCATATTATTTCATTTAATTACACTTAAAAGGGATGAGCTTTTCATTTTTTACCCAAGAAAATAGCTGGTACTTCATTTTTCTTCATAGCCAATAAACTATTAAGTGTTTTTGTGTCATTGTAATATAAGTGTTCTCATGTGAAGCGTTCATCATGTATTTTTCAATTTGATAAATTTACTCCTTTTAGATACAGTTTATAATTTGACTGATATTAGGTATTTATCAGTTTATAATTTGGAATGAATCCCCAAAAGAAAAAATGAATAATATCCAAAAGAGCAGCCAAAAGCGATAAAAAAAGCAGCAGTTCAGCCTTAGCCTACATGACATATATTCTATAAAGAAGCGAAAAAAAACTTTTAAATGCATTTTTTTTAAATTGTAATTAAAAACCAGTTTTTAATACAAGACGGCTTTTTAGGAATCCAAAAGAGGAAAAATTTCGTTTCTACCAGATTTCTACTTCTCTTGATGAATAACAAAGGAGACCGGTTTCCAGCCAGCAACTTGTGAATTTTTGAACTCATGAATAGGCTCGAATCTGTTGTAAATTGAAGCTGTGATTTGAGAAAGACTGATGAAAACATAAATGTTTGCAGTCAACATTGATCGCGCCGGCGGCACGCCGCCGACATCTTATCGGCAGCGCGCCGCCGGCGTCTTACCGGCGGCGCGGCGTGCATTTTTTTGCCCCGCCGCCGCCGGTCTTCCCTCATCAGCGCAGCGCCGGGGTCTATACAGGATAATACCTTATTTGCTGGACAATACAATTTAAGATAGTGTTGCAATAGATTTTACCAAAATTGGTACATACTTACACCTCTACATGCATTTGTAAAAATTCATATATATATATAGTCTAGATAAGGGTAGTGGAATGCATGGGCATATCTTGCAATAGCAAGGGAGCCAGCAGGAGGTCTGATGGCATAATGCACAATTTTGCACTTAAACAGCCAATAACTACTGAATTTGTAGGCTAAATTTTGATTAAAAATTTGGCAAACCAAAGCTTGATTATAGTTTAGCAGCATGTCAAAATCAATGGGCACTATACTTGTCTTATGACTATTGAAGGCAACAAAAAAACATGGAAACTTGGGAAACTTACAGGAACAGTGCCTCTTACTAGGATACCATATCCTGTTGTGGCACTCTCTAATCTTGGCTCAACATAGTTTGCCTAGTGCATATCACTTTTGTATTTTATGTATTAAAAATAAACACTTCTTTCTGTAGATGCTGGTCAAGGTGGTTTTTGAAGCTGTTTAGAGTTGGTGCTGACACTAATTCTTTGGGTAACAAGTTCTAGTCTTTAACTGCTCTAACTGACCAGAAAGAAGATCTCTGTCTAGCTGATGCTGTTTGTTTCTGGATTTTTGCAGAATGGCCCCTAGTAGGGGAGAAGGGGGGGGCGAAATTGAACAGGGGTGAACTTGGACATCAAACCTGACATCTAGTCTATTGCTTCTATCAATCCACAAAAATGGGGTAGATGATGATTATGTATGTCAACATTGGCGGTAAGTTTGAAATCTAACAGAACTGTTAGCTCCAGAATAAGAGGTAAGAAAGTTTTTTGATGCTTCAAAAAAATCTGGGAGTCACAAGATCAGCTCGTTTGCAGTAACAAAAGGTGGTAGTTTTTCTTTGCTGTTGATGTTTTACAGTTGCTAGATATGTCCTCTGTCTATGCTCAGAGTTTAATTCATCTATTCCAAGTACTTTTTTTTTTCAAGGACACCATTTTTAAACTTGGTTTGATAGAGGTAAACAGCAATTCGGGGGCGACTTTGGACAATGTCCAAGGTTGCCCTGTGTGTCCAACTTCACCCTGTTCCATTTTTGTTTATAATTTTTGGTACTTTTGCACTATTCGGGCCTCTTTAAAGAAGTCATATAAGAGATGCTAGATGCTACAGTCAAACGGGCATTAAAAATCCATTTTGATACAAGATGATTCAACACACTAATGAGAGAAATACTTTTTCTAGCGTGGTTTTAATTGCGTATATGATATTAAACTGTGGTTTTTGGAGTTTAGATAGGGAAAAAGGTACCTAGGTTAGGTTATGTATTTAATATATGCAATGCTTTGCCCCCACTCCCCCTAATGTGCAAATACATAGCCCAAATTTGTTTCTAAACTATTATATAGTCATCTTATTTTATTTTATTTCATTAGCATTAACCAAACTTGACTTTTTAGAGAAGCCCAGATAATGCAAAAAGTACCTAATTTTCTGTTCTGTTTTCATTATAACATAGAAATTTGGATGATTCTTCTTTGATGTTTAAAATAATTTCTAAATTAATGTTATAAGCATTAGGTACAATAAATAACTATGGTATTATGCATAGAAGGAATCATAGGATGTCTCTGACAAAACCACAGTGAGAAAGTTTATAGATTCCTGCAGTTTGATTGAGTTTACAAAAAAAAAAAAATAAAAAATATATATTCAATTCTCTTCTTTTTTTTCTATTGGGTTTGTATAAGGATCATGGTGTGTTAGATGGTGAATTTATGTTTAGATTTTTGGTCTGAACTGCAAAAAAGACAATTTGTTTTTCCTTGGTTTTTCTTTTTGGGAGTGGAATATGAACTTACATTAGGCAAGTGTCTTCTACCTTATAGGGAACAGGCTATGTTTCTTGGATGGACTAGTTTTTGGGCAATAAAATGGATTTCAATATATTAAAGCATTAAAAATAAATATTTACCAGTCACAAACAAATACCCTACATACCTTTACCTTTCTCTTTTTTTTATTAACTAATTACTTTCTTTTTTGCTAAATTTCTTAGTTAACTTTTAGTTGTACTTCAACAAAACATATTCTTTTTTGCCTACTATGAAATAAAAGGGGTCACCTTTGACACAGAACATGTCATAGCCTCTTAAAGCTATTTTCAGGTTATTTCCTGTGCATTTACTGTTTGTTCTTTCTAGTTGGACAATGGTTCGCAACTACATCAGGAAACATGATCTACCAGATGCCAAATCCATGAAAAAGGCAGTGAATGCAGTCTTAGAGCACAGACTATCTATTAGAAATGCTGCAAAAACCTGTGGACTGAAGAAATCAATCATTGGCTATGCTCTGAAAAATTGACAAGGAATTGATGAAGAACCTTGAGCAAACCCAGTTACACCCCCAGGTCACCCAAGCCCATTGCCCAACCTGAAGAGAAAAACTTTTTCTCTGACAAACAAGAAAAAGAGCTTGTAGAATATCTCCTAAAATGTCAACTGATGAATCCTGGCCTTGCAGTGAGGAAACTTGCCTTTGAATGGGGCAAACTGATTAACGTCAAAATGCCAGAGAGTGGGGTGCAAGACAATATAGCTGGGGTTGACTGGATCTCAGGCTTTGTGAAATGAAACCAAGAGCTATCTATTTGCAAGCCTGAAAATATCAGCCAGGCAAGGGCTGCTGGCTTCAATTAAGTGGTTGTGAAACTGTTCTTTGACAACCTGCAGAAACTTTATGAAAAACTCCAGTTCCTACCAAACCATATCTGGAACTGTGATGAGACTGGGGTTCCTACTGTATTGCCAGCTCCAAAATTAATCACAAGGAAAGGATCAAAGCAAGTTTCCCAGATAATGTCAGCAGAGAGAGGGGAAAATGTTACTATGCTTGGGTTTATTTCAGCCACTGGTCAAGCTCATCCCCCTGTTTTTAAATTCCCATGGGTAAAGGTGAACAACCAGCTTTTTCAAGAAGGCCCCCCAAAGAAGGCCCAGCTTTTTCAAGAAGGTCCCTTTCTCACCCTAGTGGTTGGATGACCTCCATCAATTTTGTAGCTTCTATTGAGCACTTCATCAAGCTGGTGAAGCCATTGAAAGAAGACCCTGTGCTACTGCTACTTGACAACCATGATAGCCATGTTTTGGTGGAATTAGTGCAGCTGTGCAAAGACAATTGGGTCCACCTCCTGGCCTTTCCTCCCTGTTGTTCCCACTGCTTACAGCCATTGAACATCTCTGTCTATGGACCATTCAAGTTTGCAATGAGAGAATTACTGAACACCTGGCTGCAGATCCATCCAGGTCAATGAATTACAATTTATGAGACTGCCCAGCTCTGCAAAGAACCATTCCTTTGCAAATTAAACCCAGAAAATATAACAGTTGGTTTTGCAAAAGCTGGAATTTGGCCCTTCAACAGAAGTGTATTTTCCAAATTAGACTTTCTACCTGCTGAGGTGACAAATTGTCCACCCCCTGTTGATTCATTACTTGATATGGAACCAATACCCTCTCCCTCTCCTCCTTCACCTTCTTGTCCCAAAACCAAGCAAGGAAAACAAACTCCTGAAGTGGTAAGACCATATCTGAGAGCAGATATGACAAAACCCAGAAGGAATGCAAGACATCAAGGTCAAACTTGTATTCTTACCAATACACCTGAAAAAGATGCTTTAGTAACTGAAGAATGAGCAAGAAAGGAAAAGCAGAGTAAAAAGCCTATGCTCAAGCAGCCCACTGTGAAGAAACGAAATCAAGTTGAATCTCCAGGGGAAAGTAGTGGTGGTGATGTTGAACTTGACAATAGTTCATCTGTTGATTCTCTACACCTCCATGAGGTTGATAAGAATGATGTAGACAAGGACATTCAAGCCAGAGACTTTTTTCTTGTCAAGTTCAAGTATGGAAAGAAGAAAGCCCATGTGTATTATGTTGGCAAATTTTTTGGTGTTGTAGAAAAGGAGTTTGTGAGGGTTAACTTTCTTTGGAAACAAGGGGTCAAATTCATGTTTCCTGAGCTTCCCAATATTGCTGACATAGACATTACTGACATAGAACTGAATCTTCATGTCCCCTCTTCAGCTGTTGAAACTGGCTGTGCAGTTCAGGGGCTTGTCTTTGGTTGTGATCTTTTGATGTATGCTTTAAAATGACAATTCTAGTTAAAACCCAGATGCCCATGCAATGTTCTTGGCTGATTTTGAATTTTCATGTGATTTTGAGTGATTATGTTTTATTCTATGGGAATATTCTGTATTTGAATGAAGTTTAATTGCTTCAAACTGTCTTGTCCAAGGTCACCCCATGCCTGTCCAATTTTACCCAGTGTATTGGGTGGAACTGGACACTTGACAAGGTCCAGACTTTTACCTTTCTAACAACCCATACTAAGTTGTTTTATGTAAATCCAGAACCCAATTATGCTTGGAAAACTAAAAAGTGTCCAAGTTCGCCCTGTTCTCCCCTATAGACATTAGTCTGACTACAGAAGAATTTGTCAAACTTGGTTCTATCTAGATCCTTTCTTGAATTGAAAATCTGGATCAGGTTCTCTCTTTTTCTTCTATACTTTAGGCTTGGCAGCTTCATTTGTTTGTGCTCTTCATATGTCATTTGTTTAGTCAAGGGAGTTGTTTGGTGGCATGTCTCTGCACCTTTTTGATTTTGATAGCATCACCAATGTATGAGGGACCCCAGACTATGTTTCCATAGTCAATGGTTGGTCACATAAGGGCTTAGTAGAGTCAGGTAAAGGTTTTAGTGTCAAATGCCTGAAAGACCATCTGATTAGACCAACCAGCCTGCTTGCCTTATTTCCAATGAGATCTGTGTGTTGGTAGAATTTTAGCAATGAGTCTATAAATATCCCCAAGTCTCTTTCACAATCACTGTGTGATATGACTGAGACAGTGTTTGTTTTTGCCAATGTAAGGGTGTCATCAATGTTTTCTAGCTTGGGTCCAATCCATAATGTATTGCACTTTTTAGCATATGTGGAGGATGAAGAGTAGTGGCCCTGTTATGCTCCCCTGGATGATGTCACTTGGTATACTAGCTTTTGATGACAATGTGTCTTCCAAACACATTGTCACAAAACATGTATCTGTGATTCTTTTTTTTTTGCAAAAGCCCAATTTTTTTCAACTTCTGCAGGAGGGTTATCTAATATGCTGAACCTGATGGTGTGATTTCTATTAAAATTCCTTGGCTTTTGTGGGATGTTTCCTCTTTTTTGAAAATCAGGCAATTACTTATCTTACATATTTGGAATCAGCACAATAAGCCAATGCTTTTTATGTATCTATTGATATCAAACTTCTGTTTAAGAGTTTTGGTTACTATTGAGCCAAGTTGCTCCTTACTTACATTACCACAAATTGTTTTATTTTAAATTTTACCTTTTGACTATTTTGATAATAAAGTAAATCTTGAAATATAAATCCAATGCCAGTTGGGGCTTTTGGGGTGCCAAGGAGTAATGAAGAGTTTGCTCTCCTATTGGTTTTGACCCTTAAAAGGGAGAGTTGAATTTTAATTTGTGATTGAGTGGGTCCTTCTCTAAGCTTGTACAGCCACCTGTAGTAGTTGATGTGGCAAGAGAATAAACAAAATGAAAAATAACACAATGCATAGGAGATAAATTGTTCTCTACTTAGGTTTAATTTTATAAATAGTTTCAACGTCTCATATTTTTGTGTCATTTTGGCAAGTCCAACCCAGGTTTCAAGGACACTATGGTAAATCCAGCTGTAAATAACATTCAAGAGCTGCACAGAGCAGACGAAGAAAGGGATCTTGGAGTCATTGTTGACAACCAGTATAAATTTGATTCTAACTGCAAAAAGACTGTGTCTCAGGCAAATTCTGTCCTAGCACTCTTAAAAAAAATGGTAAAATTCTATTTTAGCTACTTTTGGCTATCTTGGAATGGGTTTAGGTTATGAAAATAAAACTTTCAGCTATGGGTCTACAGGCTAAAGTATGTCCCCAGAAGGTATCTTGAAGTACCTACCTCCACTCCTTCTCCCTCTAGAGGGTCCTGAAATTTGCCTACATGACAGGTCTATACCCATTGAAATTTTGACAAAACAACATTTTACCTTAATTTTCAGTTATCAGTTTCTTTTTCTCTGGCTTTTGCTCTGAAAATGCAATTTCAGTTATTTGAGCAGAACTTTAAGCCATATCAATGTTGTATTTCCAGAATTTAAGAAATGTATTTGCATATCTTTGAAACCTTATAAATTGGGATTGAGCAAAGTTGTGAAGCTGAAAATAATTTTGTTATACTTCATTTAAGCAGAAGATCTATTTTGCAAAGTTTCACTTCCATAACTCACAGATTTTTAAAGGTCATCAAAGGTCAGGACCCTCTACAGGGAGAAGGAGTGGAGGTAGGTACTTCAAAATACCTTCTGGTGACATACTTTAGCCTGTAGACCCATCCCTGAAAGTTTCATTTTCCTAACCTAACCCCTTTCTGAGATAGTCAAAAGTAGCTGAAGTAGAATTTTACCAAAGTAGGTACTTCAAAATACCTTCCTGGGACATACTTTGGCCTGTAGACCCATCCCTGAAAGTTTCATTTTCCTAACCTAACCCTATTCCAAGATAGTCAATAGTAACTAAAGTAGAATTTGACCATGCTGATGACACATAAGCTTACTTCACAACCCACCCCTAATTTGGTATAAGTTTAGAATTGTGGCCCCTCATAAGGAGACATGTTAAGAAAACAATTCTTACTTTAAATATGTATAATGACCCTAGTTAACATATTATCCAAGGGGAGAACCTTTATCATCAAGTCTTTCCTCTAAAAATTTTTCTTTTTCCAGCTTAAAAGAAAAAAATTTAAATAAACCACAATGCTGATAAAATGCATTAAATCTTTTGAAATTGCTGCTATAAATTGCCAAATAAGTTGTTTTATAGATAGTGCTTTCCTAGCCATTGTTAATTCTGTTTGTTTTTTTTTAATGAGCAGCAGTAAAAATACAAAATATTAATATAACCTAACCTAGGTTGTATTAATATTTTGTATTTTCACCACTGCTCATTAAAAAAAAAAACCAGAATTAACAACAGCTGGAATGAACACTATCTGTAAAAAACAATTTATTATAGCCTAGAGGCAATTTCAAATTTCATTTTAGCATGAAGTTTATTGTAAACTTTTTCTTTTAAGTTAGAAAAAGAAGGATTTTTAGAGGAAAGACTTGATGACAAAGGTTCTCCCCTTGTGTAATATGTTAACTAGGATCATTATACATATTCTAAAGTAAGAATTGTTTTCTTAATATGTCTCCTTATGAGGGGCCACAATTCTAAATTTATACCCCTAATTCATTTGCCAATTTCCAAAGTATTGGCACTGATAGGAGAGTACATTTAAAGAAGCTGTTAAAACTGTCTGTCAAAACTTGACACTAAAAACAGTTTTTCTCCTGCTGTGTAGTAAACCACTGGAATAGTCTGTCAAATAAAAAAGTCAGCACCTAATAATGAAGTATTCAAGAAGTCATTGGATGTTGAATAAAATGGTGTTGCCTGGAAGTACCAGTGGGATTTAAGTGTTTATTTCAAAGTTTGTTTTTTTCTAGGACTACAATGAAGAGGTGAAGAATTTTACCCATATCTTTAATGTCAGTGATTAGGTTAGGCCTCTTACAGGCCTAGGCTACTTGAAAAGGGCATTGGTCTAGGATAATGGTATATTACCTTTTTTCCATCTGATACCACTCTTTACACCTTTTAATCAAGCAGTCCCAGAGGAAAAGAAACTGAGCAGAAGAAATACCCTGATATTATATGCTTTTAGTAGTGAATTTTCATTTAGACTATAAGTTTTCCTACCATTTTTTAGTCATGCAACATTTGCTTTGGTTTCTTCTCAAAATGTTTTGTCAGGACTAGGTAGCTGCCGGACTAAAAACAGTTATATTTTAACAGTTATCAGCATAACAAGATTCCCTCCTATGGGAAAAAGCCAAATCCCCCGAAAATGGTTCAAATTACAAGTAACTTTCGTGCGACATACTAAATCCAAAACTTAAAAGAAACAAGATGATCTTGATTTGTGCAATGCGGGATTACAAATTTACAATGTGGGATGTTGTATGAAAAATGGCATTGCAGTGACACTCTGATCTCGAGGTTGAATGTTTTCATGCCCCTGGATCTATTAAAACCGAGAAACTAATGGAAAATATAAAAAAATATTAAAAATATAGGCTAGGTTAGATTAAGCTAGCCTGGATTTTGTGT
>JAQQPU010029727.1:0-10003 GCA_029168905.1 Artemia sp. Kazakhstan ARC1039
ATGGGTGTCACTACTGATTTTTAGTTAAAAGTATGCTTCGCTTAGTCTTAAGTGTGTTTTTTTGAAATAAAAGAAAAAAAATTTGTCACCGTGCGAAGCGCATGAGGTACCACTACTACTTTATATAGTATTAATACTTTATTTAGCTCCGTCTACTTTGATTAAGATATTTATTAATTTATTTTCTGCAACTTTCTACATATTTAATTAAAGGGATTTAATTTATTTTATATTGACTGCGAATTCTTCCTGATTGCTTACTTTAGTATCTATTTTTTTTTAATTAGATTGGGTGAAGAGTCGCGTATTGATGTTTATTCAATTCCTTTTAATTACATGAGGATAAATTCCTTATCTGAGCGTGTTCTAGAATAATGTTAAATTGGTGGGATACAAAAGTTTGTTAGTTGAGTTTAAGTTTTACCTTATAAATGAGTTAAAAGAAAAACACGTTCACCCTTAGGGGTTAACTCATTTTTTCCTGTGGCTGAGTTATAGCCAAGTGGCAGAGGTATTTATCATCAAGTGCGTTGTCGCCTAAAAGTTTTGTAGTTGCTTAATTAAAGAGAGTTTATTTATTTTAATTGTAGGTATTTCTCCCTTAATTGCTTATCCCGGAATTTTTGTTTAGGTTGAATTGAATGAGGGGTTCTTGTTGACGTTTATTCGCATAATATCTTCAGGATATGTATGAATAAGCTGTTTACCTCAGCTTATTTTAGAATTACGTTGATGTTTGGGTGCAAAGGCTAGTTAATCGAGTTTAAGTTTTCCCTTATAATTGAGTTAAAAAGAAGGATATATTCACTTTTAAGGTGTCGACATTTTTCTTTCTCTCGTGGTGGAGTTATTGCCGTGTGGCGGAGGTATTTATTATCAAGCGCGATATTATCTAAACGTTTTATAATTTGTCGTACGGTATATAAATCTAATTTTCTTGTATTTCCTAAATGAGAATTAAAGTATATTTAAGCTTTTAGTGAACTCATTGGTTGGTTGGAACTAGTTTAAACTAATAAACATGTAATAAATTACCATAAGATATAATTCTTTTGTTACAAATTCGTTGTAAACATGATTGAAAAATATGGGAATCAAATCGAAACGCGTTGTCTAAAACTTGTTTGATTTAAGTTTTTTTGAAAACGAAGTCATTACGTGCAAGGAATTGTTATAATTGACGGTTTTGTTATATCGTAAAATAAAGTAGTTTCAATCATAACCCTACTGGGCTGTTGTGGGGCACATTATCCCTATTCTGGGGGCAAATAATTAGAAATCGGAGGATTGGCCCGGTTTTCGCCTCAAAATGCGCGAATAATTGCGTTCAGTCGAGATCTTTTTTGTAAGCATTTATTGCGTCCCACTATTCTTCTTTTGTGGCAGAGCTTGTGCCACATGGCGCAGGTATGATATTATCTAAAATTTTGCAGGGGTTTATTTATGCCTTTGATGATTTTGGGAAGAATTTGTTTCGGTAATTGCAGTTTTGAACTAAAATTTTGTTCGTGATAATAAACCAAATCTTTGCAACGTTGTGAATCTGGTTCATTACTAGCAATTTTTTGAACTTTCTATTTCCGGGTTGTTTCATCGGTTTCTTTATTTGAATATTTTGAGACCATTTGTTTGTCCTTCGTGTTCGCGTATAAATACTAGGTTTGTCTTCATCAAATTTAGTTCAAAACTTATTTATGCGTTAGTAATTACGTGGTGTTTTGAACTCAACTAGCCTATATATTTTTAAATTGGGATTTCCATGGATAGCATGTTGGCTAAGTTGCGTTTCCTTTTTATTGAGATAGGCTATTGCCATCTTAAGTGCCACGTTGGACTTAAGTGCCATATTGGAAGGTTGGTGCATTCGTTAATTGTTTTAATTTTTTATTTTTTTTTTACCTTTAGAATTGGTAAAACAGTAATACTCCTTTTTTTTATTTAGGCTTTTGTTTTAACAGGAGATATACAGGGTTAAAAATGATTTAATGGCTTGTTTACATATATTTGTGGTTATCTCGGACATTTAAGGCATATTAACTGTTACTCTAACTTACATCCATATTTTGAGTTTAATTTGTATAGGTTTAATGAATCCATGACGCCCAGTTTTTGTAAGTAATTACCATATAATAGGATTTCGTTAACTAGCCTTATGCTTTTTATTCTTTTTAGAAGGCCTTTCTCGCTAGATTGCCCATCTTGCGTATATAATTTACGATTGATTTCTAGTTTGTAGGTATTAATTATTGAAATAGCTTTATTTAAGGCAATTCCCACATTTGATTTAAGAGATTTGTGATTATTCTTGGTGGTTAGTTCGTGCCTTGGCAGGATTATATTAGTCTTTGCAAAAGAAATGTTATTTTTTGCAATGACTTGGGAATTAGGGTAAAATTGTAGTTCCATTTCTACAAGTGCGATGGTGAAGTCCACCTTTAAAAGCTCCCTGTTAATGAAATGGTTCTGTTTGTTGCGCTAATCTTTAACGGATTTCTTTTTCAAGTTTATTATTCATTGTTTGACTGCTAAGGCCGAACAATATTATCTCCTCTTTTAGAATATATCAGCCTAGTCTTATATATTGGTATCGTCTAAAACGCCTCACCTAATTGTTTTATCTACGAACACCATTTCTTGTTATTTTAATTGCTGGCCCTACGGTTGGTGATTATTCAACGTTTTCAGGTCCGTCCCGCAGCGCGTTTGACATGCGATGTCTCTTACCGCCCATAATGCTTTAATTAGTTTTTGATTGTTTGACAACGGGTCGTTTCCGTGATATACGATGTATGGTTAATTTGGAGTACAACAGAAGGTTATTTCAGTAATTGTGTATTACATATACATATACAGCATGCAATTGATATTTTAAATTTAGACACTTGCAATCCAGGAGTTTTTGAAATATTTCAGGCAAATAGTTTTATTTGAGGTGTGATTATTACAAATTAGACCAAGAACAGATCAGTTCAGACAAAGAACAGATCGGATCAGACCGAGAAAACATCAGATCAGATTCATCGAAAACAAATCAGATCAGAACGAGAAAAGATCAACTCATACCATGAACAGATTAGATAAGAACAAGAATTTGAGGTGTGATTATGTGATAATAGAATAGATAGCTCTTATGAAAGTACCGAAACAAAAACTTTAGCGTAAAGAGCGAGGTATTAACTAGGAGGCGAACTCCCTCATATACATAGTAATTTCTATTCGTTTTCAGTTTTAATGTTGTTCCTTACTTTCAGTTGAGAAAACTTGTTTTTTTATTTAATTTCTTATCGTTTTTAAAACAATGCTGGGAAATCTGGCGTCTACTTCATAGAAATGTCCCTTCCCCCAAGGACACATCCTTCATGGATCGATTCTCCCACGTGAGCATATTTTTCGACCCCCCCCCCCACCAAGAAAAATCCCTCCTGACAACGTCTGTAGGCTAAACAATGGGGAAAGTTCATAACTTGCAGCCCTTTCCCCAGGAACTGTGGAGGACTAAGCCATCCTCAAAGACATATTCATTAGATTTTTGACTATGCTGAAAAAATGGCTATTTCAATTTTTTTCTTCAATTTTTTAGTCACTTAAAAAAGCCACTATAGCTTTCAATATCTGTTCGAATGAGCCCTCTCACGATATTGTAGGACTACTGGATCGATACAATCACCCCTGGGAAAAAAACAACTAAACATACATCCGTGATCTTTTTTCCTGAAAAAAAAATACAAAATTCCATTTTTTCCCCTATTTTCAAAAAAAAAAGTTCGGTATTGTTCTATTAGCTACAAGACACGCAAAAAGTGAAGTTTAATTAACTCTATTGAAATCATACGAAGTATTATGAAAATATGCAAAGTTTTTTCTTTTTTTATGGGGATTCCAAACACGTATAGACTCTCCCTTCATTTACCTTGCCAATCCCTCCTGAATATCAGTTGGCACTTTTAATTAGTTGGCAATTTAATAAAAGAAGAAAACAAGTTTTTTCAACTGAAAGTAACAAGCAACAATAAAACTTAAAACTCAACAAGAAAACCAAATAAACATACATCCGTGATCTTTTTTTCTGGAAAACAAAATTACAAAACTCCATATCTTTGTAGAGGGGAGCTTGAAACAACTACAGAAGGACATTGTTTACGCTGAATCTAATGGTTTGATTTTCATTAAGATTATACCACTTTTGGGCATGTTTCCCTCTATTATCAAAAACAAGGCAAATGTTTTCAGGCGTTTAACTTTTGGTGGGTTACACTAAATCTAATGAAATTTATAAATTTGAAATAAGCATAAACATTCAATTCTTTTGATGGGTCTATTGGTATGAGAATTCCGTTTTTTAGAGTTTTGGCTACTACTGAGCCGGGTCGCTCCTTACTTACAGTTCGTTACCGCGAACTGTTTGATGCGTGGATAATTAAAATTCAAAGTCGCACTAATGAAGTTTAGATTTAAATAATCAATTTCAATTAAAATGTTTTATAATTCTTGTAATCAGATTTTCACTTATTTGCATGTATGTAACTAAACCAGCTTCTTCAATAATTTTCTTTTTCTTGTTTGTCACTTCGGAAAATATCCATCATTTTTTTTAGGGTGGGGGGGGGGGGGTTGATCAGAAGCTGCTCATCAGAAAAGGTAAAGAAAATCAAACAATTCTTGTAAATGGCTTAATTTTTGGAATTTATTAGATCAGACCGAGAAAAGATCAGACCGGGAAAAGATGAAAACAGACCAAAAACAGATCAGATTGGACAAGGAACAGATCAGTGCAGACCGAGTACAGATCATTTCATACCCAAAACAGATCAGATCACACCTAGAACAGATCAGATCAGACTGGGAACAGATCAGATCAGACCAAAAACAAATCTGATTTAGGCCAAGAACATATCAGATTAGATAGAAAACAAATTATATCAGACCGATAAAAGATCGGATCAGACTGAAAACAAACCAAATAAGACCAAGAACAGATCAGATCAGACCAAAAACAGATCAGACCGAGAAAACATCATATCAGACCGATAACAGATCATATTAGACCGAAAACATATCCAATAAAATCGAGAACAGATGAGACCGAGAAGAAATCAGATCAGATCGAGAAAAGATTAAATCAGATCGAAAACAGATCCTTTCAGACAAAGATCAGATCAGAGTGGACGAGAACAGATAAGATAAGACCAAGAAAATTTGGCATAAAAGACTGATAAGAGATCAGATCAGACCGAGAACAGACCAAGAACAGATCATATCAGACCAAAAACAGATCAGACAAAAAACACATCAGATCAGACCGATAACAGATCATATCAGACCGAAAATACATCCGATAAAATCAAGAACAGATGAGATCGAACCAAAAACAGACCAGATAAGACCAAGAAAATATCGGAAAAGACCAAGAACAGATCAGGACAGATTGAAAAGAGATCATATCATACCGAGAACAGATCAGATCAGACAGAGAACCGATCAGATCGAGAAGAGATCAGATCAGACGAAGAACAGATCAAATCAGATGAAGAACAGATAGATCATACCTAGATCAGATTAAATGAGACCGAGAAAAGATCATATCAGACAAAGAACAGATTAGATCAGACCAAGAACAGATCAGATTATATCAAAAACTGATGAGACTAGACCGAAAACAGATTAGATCAAACCGAGAACAGATCAGATAAGATCAAGAACATATAACATCAGACCAAGAACTGGTAAGATAAGACAGAGCAAAAGCCAGATCAGACCAAGAAAAGATTAGGTCAGATCGGAAACAGATTTGATAAGACCGAGAATAGATAAGATCAGACCGAGAACAGATCAAATAGGACCAAGAAGGGATGACACAGAAGAAATATTAGATTTTAGACCGAGAAGAGATCATATCATATCAAGAACAGATCAAATTAGAAGGAAAACAGATCCTTTCAGATCGAGACCAGATCAGCTGAGATCGAGAACGAACAGATGAGACCAAGGCCAGATCAGACCAGACCGATGAAAGATCCGATCAGACATGGAACAGATCAGTTCAGACCGTGAACAGCTCAGATCAGACCGAGAACACATCAGTTGTGACTGAGAAAAGGTCAGATAAAAGACCAAAAACGGATCATATAAGACCGAGAACACATCAGATCAGACCGAAAATAGATTAGATAAGATCGAGAACAGATAAGTTCAGTCCGAAAACAGATCAGATAAAAGACCAATAACATATAAGATGAGACCAAGAACAGAAGATATAAGACTGAGAACTTATCGAATTCGACCAATAACAGATCAGAAAATATCGAGAACAATTCAGATCAGACCAACAACAGACCAGGTTCGACCAAGAAGATTATAGATCAGACCAAAAAAAGATCACACAGAGAACAGATACGATTAGACTAAGAACTGATAAGATCATACCGAGAAAATATCCGATCAGACAAAGACCACATCAAATAACATCAAGAACAGATCATATAAGACCAAGAATAGATCATAGCAGACCGAGAACATATCAGATCAGACACAGAACAAATTAGACCAAGAACAGATCAGTTCAGACAAAGAACAGATCGGATCAGACCGAGAAAACATCAGATCAGATTCATCGAAAACAAATCAGATCAGAACGAGAAAAGATCAACTCATACCATGAACAGATTAGATAAGAACAAGAACCTATCACATCAGACAGAGAACAGAAGAGATAAGACCCAGAACAGACTAGATCAGACTGAGAACAGATCTGATCAGATCCAAAAGAGATTCTTTTAAACCGAGAACAGATAAGATCAGACCAAAAACAGATCATAATAGACCGACAACAGATCAGATCAGAAAAAGAACAAATCAGATCAGACCAAGAACACATCAGATCAGATCAAAAACAGATCGAATAGGAACGAGAAGAGAACAATCTGATCATATCGAAAACATATCAGAACATAGAGAGATAAGCTTATACCAAAAACAGATCAGATAAGGCCGAGAACATATCACATCAGACAGAGAATAGATAAGATAAGACCCATTACAAACCAGATCAAACCGAGAAAAGATCGGATCAGAACGAGAAAAGATCAGCTTAGACCGAGAACAGATCAGATAAGACCGAGAACATATCTCATGAGACAGAAAAAAGATAAGAAAAGACCCAGTGTAGATCAGACTGAGAACAGATCAGATCATATTGAATAGAGATCAGAACGGGGAGAGATCAGCTAAGACTGAGAACAGATCAGCCGGAAAATAGATCAGATCAACCGAGAACAGATCATATTAGACCGAGAACAAATCAATTGAGACCAAGAATAAATCCGATCAAGCTGCGAAACAATCAGTTCAGAAATCAGAAATCCAAGGAACAGATCAGTTCAGATCGCGAAAAGATCAGATGACACGAAGAACAGATCAGAATGGACCTAGAACAGATCAGATCATACCGAGAACATATCGGATCATACTGAGAAGAGATCAGATCAGACCGAAAACAGATCAGTTGAAGCCAAGAACGGATCAGAATAGAACGAGAACAGAGCAGATCAGACCAAGAAGAGATCAGATAAGACCAAGAATCATCAGATAAGATCGAGAACCGATCAGATGAGACAAAGAACAGATCAGACAAAAAAGATCAGATCAGATAAAGAAAAGATTAGGTCAGGCCAATAACAGATCAGATCAGATCGAAAACAGATCAGATCGAAAACAGATCAGATCAGACCAAAAACAGATCAGATAAAACAAGAATAGATTAGATCAGACCAATTAGATATCAGAACAAGAACAGATTAGATCAGACAGCAGACGGATCAGACGGAGCAAAAATAGGATTAGGCCAAGAACAGATCAGTTCAGACCAAGAAGAGATCAGATCTAGAACACATTATATAACTGAGAATAGATCAAATCAGGCAAGGAACAGATAATATCAGACCAAAAACAGATCAGATCAGAGAGAAAAAAGATACCGTCAGACCGAGAATACATAAGATGAGACCAATCGGACGGAAAAAAGATTGGATTAGGCCAAGAACCGGTCAGTTCAGACCGAGAAAAGATCAGATTGATCCAGAACAGATAAGATCAAACTGAGAAAAGATCAGATCAGACAAATAACAGGCCTTTTTAGACCGAGAAAGGATCAGATAAGACTGAGAACACATCAAATCAGACCAAGAACAGATCAGATAACACCGAGCAGTATTAAATATATATTTTTGCAGGTTAAATGAAACACAAGTTTTTTCAACTGAAAATAAGGACCTTAAAAAAGAATTTGAAAACGAAAAATAAGTTTTAATGTGAAATTAAAAATTAATTTCAACAGTTATTATTCCATGTTTGATGGAGGTGCCTCTCCTTAATATCCCACCCATTAGCCTACGGGAAAATAGGTTTTCAAGCGCAGCCAAAGGAATTATCTTATCATTGATATTTGCTAATGCTGTATAATTGTGGACTAATGTCTGCCAAATATATACGATAACGTCAGAGAGATCCTTACGATATACGATAACGTCAGAGAGATCCTTTTTTGTATCTCAAATTTTGGCCCTAATAGGAGTTTGGCCATCTGTAAAAAAAGCACGGCCGAAAACACTAAGGGGCACATATTGGGGTCCTTCAACTGATGTAGCCTATGTTTTCTCCCCACTAACACATAGTGTATTTGGGCATCAATGAACTAAAATACCATGTATTAATATCAATATCAAATTGTTTTTATTGTTCAATAAAGTAGCATTGTAACAAAAAGTCAAAGTTAAGCGTAAATAGCAAGGTGTCGAGGAGGGGTCAGTTTCTTTTATATACTGAAAAAATTATATTCCTTTTAAGTTTTAATGTCGCATAATACTATCAGTTAAAATAAATAGTTTTTTATTTAATTTTAGAACATTTTTAAACGAATGCAGGTTCTAATTTGGATCACCTACTTGAAAAATTAAAACGAAGTTTGCATTTATTAATCTTGGCAGAGTTATTCTTTGCATGAAGGATCCCCCCCCCTCAATACCTTGCTCTGTACACCTAATTTTGTAGCACTTTTAAAGAAGCTTCCTATTCTAATTAAACAGCCCCTATTGTTCAGTAGCCGCTAAGAAATTGGGATAAACTGTAAAGTTTTAGCGTATTGAGCAGAGCATTGGGGAGGGGGCAATTCTTTATATACGGAATACTTTCCTTTTATTTTTCAATTAATGTCGGTAAGTCTAGCTCACTCTCTAAGAAATATGCTTCTCCCCCTCAAGTAAAACTCATCTTTGGAATTTTCATGTATGTTAAAGTGTATCCCCCCTCCCTGTCAAAGTCAATTCAGACAGTTCTATCCTTGCTGAACATTCTCCCTCCCTGTAAAATTTCTTGCGAAAGATTAATCCTAAAAAACTCTTCTTATCATTTTTTCCTTTGAATTAGACTTTAACCTCTAGTCGAAGAAAATCCCCCTTCCGTGGAATTTATTTCTCCAGAATTAAAAAACACGGAAACCAGCCTCTGTATAAGTCCCCAAGAACATCTCCGCATGAAAAATTTGGCAAAGAGAATGTAAGGTAATTAAAAAGAATTTCGTATAGTACTTAACTGAAATCTCCCCATTCCCATGGAAAATCAAACACATGCAATTTCCCTCTTGAGGACAGATTCTCCCTGTAGAAATTTACCCCAAGTACAACCCCTCCCTCCCAGCAAAATGTTAATATACTTTCCAATAACAAATACTATGCGTAGACAAAGGTCAGATTTTCTTAACTTACAGGCCTATCTCCGCAGACTCAGGGGTTTCATTTTATACCTAAAGACATAGTTATTTTATCTTTCATCAATACTGAACAAAATGCCTATCTCAAAATTTAGATCAAATAACTTCCAGAAAAAATGGGTGTGTTAGGGGGTACAGCTGCCCTCCAATCCTTTTGTCACTTAACGTTGGAGCCGTGATCTCCAACTTTGCTCCCACCCATATTAAGATTCAGCGTAGTCGATATAGTCGGAAACTTTT
>JAQQPU010029728.1:0-10003 GCA_029168905.1 Artemia sp. Kazakhstan ARC1039
ATCTTCATATGCAAGATGATGTTAATACCATTTGCTATTACAGTGTTATTTGCTATTACAGTGTACAAAATTGATTCTATTTACTATGTGCAGTGATTCGTTTTTACTAAGTTTCAGCTATATCCGATGACACTATCATATGTCCCATTTAGAATGAACTCTATTAATTTCTTATGTACAGTTTGTCGTATTTTATATAACCTAACAAAAACAGAATTAATTTTAAAATTTTCAGGTATTTTCTAGTTTCCATTAAACAATTTAAATTATTGCTAAGACACCATAAATCTTTTTGCAGTTTACATAATAACTGCAATCCTGAACTGAAAACTAAAATCAAACAAATTTTCATTAAAGAAAATACAGATTAAATCACGCGTCTGGTAGTAGTTAGAACCTATCAAAAAATAAAACTATTTTAAAAATTTTCATGTATTTTTCTAGTTTAAATTAAAAATTTGAATTATTGCTCAGAAACCATATATATTTTTGCAGTTTATATATTAACTTTAGCGATCCTGAACTGTGAACTGAAATAAAATAAAATTGTTATGTCGAAAGATAAACGTGTATAAATATTGCATTCAATTTTGGTTACAACCTACGATTATGACGTCATCATTCATCAAGCTTGTACAGGAAAATGCAGCTTTTTTTTGTGAAAAGTGATTCTATTTTAAAAATTATTTTTTTAATTACAAAAGGACCTAGATGTGGCAATTTCATTTAAAATGAGCCATTAAACAGCTCTCTACGATGTTCCAGTGCCCTGCCATCTGAGGAAAAGAAAGAAAAAACAAAGGTCCCGTAAAAGTTACAAGCTTGAGAAAATTCACCTTATTTTTGAAACTATGGGAAATACCCCCTAAAAGTCATATAATCGTAATAAAAATTACACCATCAGATTCTGCGTATCAAAGAACCTTACTGTGTAGGTTTCAAACTACTCCTATCTGCAAAAATGTGGAATTTTGTATTTTTTACCAGAAGAAAGATCACGGATGCGTGTTTGTTTGTTTGTTTGTTTTTTCTTTTTCCCAGGGGTGATCATATCGACCCCTTGGTACCAGAATGTCGCGAGAGGACTCATTTGAACGGAAATTAAAAGTTTTAGTGCCTTTTTTAATTAAAAACTAAAAATAGAATCACTTAATACAAAAAACTTCATTTTTTATGTCTTTTCATACTGCAGTCTCTTCAGAGATATTTGGTTTTTGTAGCAAGTCTAATTTCTAACACCGATTGTCTATTAACAACCATATATGACATATCAAACAGTTCGTGGCAACGAACTGTATAGTAATATTGGCTCGTCTCAACAGTTACCAAAACTCTAAAAATATGAATTTTGATACCAATAGATACATCAAAAGAATCAGATTTTTATGCTGATTTTAAATATATAAGTTTTATCAAGTTTAATTTTACCGATAAAAAGTTAAGAGCCGGAAAAAATTTATGTTATCAGAGGCAATACTGTAGCGTTGCCTATAGTAAGGCCATACCACTCCAATGTTTTATTGTTATTATTATTAATTATTTTGTTCCCCAGAGGCACTTCATATAGAAGAGGTCGTCGTAAAAACTTCAAAGGGGGCTCATTCGATTGGAAATTGAGATTTCTAGTGTCCTTTTTAAGGGTCAAAAGTGATTGGAAGGCAACAAACACCCCTTCCACGCCCACCATTTCGCCAAGCACATCCAATCAAAATTTTGAGATAGGTATTTTGTTCTACGTAGTTGATTTCCAGATAAAAATTAAGTTTTGAGAGGCGACTCCCCCACGGCCCTCAGGGCAAGGGTTGTAAGTTATGCCTTTGGGGCAGATAAGCTTTTTATAGAAAGCTTTGTCGTAGAAACTTCAAAAAGAGCTCATTCGATTGGAAATTCAAAAGGCTAGTGCTCTTTTTAATAGTCAAAAGTGATTGCAGGGCAACTAACCCCCCTCTCACACCCACCTTTTCCCCAACCACATCGAATAAAAATTTTTAGACAGCCATTTTGTTCAACGTGGTTGAAAATTCTGGAAATTAGGTCTTTGAGGATGACAACCCCCCCACCGCACTCAGGGCAAAGGTTATAAGTTATGCCTTGGGGGCATATAAGGTACTTTATAAAAAGTGTTGTCGTAGAAACTTCAAAAAGGGCTCATTCAATTAGTAATTTAATGGCTAGTGCCCTTTTTCATAGTCGAACTTGATTGGAAAGCAACTTGCACCCCTTCCACGCCCACCATTTCCCCAAATACATCCAATCAAAATTTTGAGATGGCCATTTTGTTCAACGTAGTTGAAAGTTTTGGAAATTATATATTTGAGCGTGACACTCCCCCCCCCAAGGTCTTTAGGGCAAGGGTTATAAGTTATATCCTGGGGGCATAAATGGTTCTTATGGAAGGAATGCTCGTATAAACTTCAGAGAAGGCTCATTTGATTGGAAATTGAAAGTTTTAGTTCACTTTTTAAGAGTCAAAAGAGATTGGAGGGCACCTAGCCCCTTCCCCCTCCACGCCCTTTTTTCTCAAATCCGTCTGATAAGAACTTTGAGATAGTTATTTTTTTTAAAAATAGTTCAAGAGCCCCCAGGGACCGGGGGCAGGTGTTGTAAGTTATGCCCTGGGGGCATATATGGTTCTTATGGAAGGGATGCTCGTATAAACTTCAGAAAGGGCTCATTTGATTGGAAATTGAAAGTTTTAGTTCGCTTTTTAAGAGTCAAAAGAGATTGGAGGGCACCTAGCCCCTCCCCCCAGGGCCCGAAGGCAGACGTTGTAAGTTATGCCCTGGGGGAATATAAGGTTCTTATGGAAGGGGTGCTCGTAATAACTTCAGAGAGGGCTAATTTGATTGGAAATCGAAAGTTCTAGTTCAGTTTTTTTACAGTCAAAAGAGATTGGAGGGTAACTAGCCCCCCCCCCCAAGGCACCTTTTTTCCCAAATGCATCAGAAATTTTTTTGAAATAGCCGTTAAGTTAAAAATTATTGAAAAGTCAGATAACAAAACTCAGGTGTCGACACAATCCCCCAGGGCCCGGGGGCAGGCGTTGTAAGTTTTGGCCTGGGGCATATATGGTTCTTATGAAAGGAATACTCGTATAAACTTCAGAGAGGGCCTCATTTGATTGGAAACTTAAAGTTCGATTTAACTTTTTAGATCCGAGGGCAACCAGCTCCCCCCACGCCTTCTTTTTCCAAGCCCACCAAATGAAAATTAGGAGATAGAGATTTTGTTAAAAAAAAGATAATTCAAAGGTCGGATAAAAAAAACTCTGCTTTCAATAAAACCTCCCAGGGCCCGGGAGAAGGCGTTCTAAGTTATGCCCTAAGGGCATGTATTGTTCTTATAAAAGGGATGCTCGTATGAACTTCATAGAGGGCTCATTTGATTGGAAATTCAAAGTTCTAGTTCACTTTTTAAGAGTCAAGAGATTTAAGGGCAACTAGCCCCCCCAATGCTCTTTTTCCCCGAATCCATCCAGTACAAATTTTGAAATAGCCAGTTTTTAAAAATTATTCAAAAATTAGATAACAAAAACTCCGGTGTCACCACAACCCACCCCCCGGGCCCAGGGGGTAGGGGTCGTAAGTGTTTTCCTGGGGGTGTGTATGGTTCTTATGAAAGGGATGCTCGTGTAAACTTCAGAGAGGACTCATTTGATTGGAAATTAAAAGCTCTAGTTCACTTTTCAAAAGTCAAAAGATATCCGAGAACTAGTCCTGCCCCGCCCCCAAACACCCCTTTTTCCCGAAATCTGTTCGATAAAGTTTTTAAAGTAACCATTTCATTAAAAATAATTCATAGGTCAGATAAGAAAAACTCCTGTGTCAACGCAACCCCCCATGGCCCGGAGGCAGGCGTTGTAAGGAATTCTCTGGGGGCATCGTTTTTATTGAAGGGATGCTTGTCTAAGCTTTGGAGAGGGTTCATTTGATTGGTAATTGAAATCTCTTGTTTACTTTTTAAGAATCAAAAGAGATTGGAGGGCGACTAGCCCCCCCCCTCCACGTCCTAAATGCATGAGATGAAAATTTTGAGGTAGACATTTTGTTAAAAAAGTTCAAAGTTCAGATAACAAAACTCCGGTGTCGATCCCCCCCAGGACCTGAGGGTAGGCGTTTAAGTTGGGGGCATATATGGTTGTTATGGAAGGGATCCTCGTATAAACTTCATAGAGGGGTCATTTGATTGGAAATGGAATTTGTAATTCATTTTTTAAGTGAAAAATATTATTGGAGGGCCGCTAGCCTCCCTCCATTTAAAATTGGCTTTACTTTTCTTTGAAAAGCTTATTTTTCAGAAAGTTTTTTTTAGTTAATATTCGAAAAAAGGGAAACAACCCTCTAAAAGTCATAAAATCTTAATGAAAATGACACCATCAGATTCAGCGTATCAGAGAATCTTACTATAGAGGTTTCAGGCTCTTATCTACACAAATGTGGAATTTGGTATTTTTTGCCAGAAGAAAGATCACGGATGCGTGTTTATTTGTTTTTTTATTTTCCCAGGGGTGACCGTATCGATCCCTTGGTCCTAGAAGTTCGCGAGATGGCTCAATCGAACGGAAATTAAAGTTCTAGTGCCTTTTTTAATTAAAAAACAAAAAAAGTTGAAAATAAAATCACTTTATACTAAAAAACTGCATTTTTGATGTCTTTTCATACTGCATCTTTTCAAAGATTTTTGATTTTTGAAGTAAGTCCAATTTCTAACACTGATTGTCTACTAATAATCATATATGACGTAATAAGTGACGTGACGTAATATCTAACACCGATTGTGTACTAATAACCATATATGACGTAATGAGTGACCTGACGTAAAAATTGAAAAAATCAATTTTTATTTTGTTTTAGTTTTCAGTTCAAAATTGCTAAAGTTATAATCCGGGTTGCAGCGGTGGCTAGCAACCTAGTAAGAGACGATCACGCCCCATAGTAAAAACTAAAGTAACCCATAACTCCTGAAAAAAAAGATTCAAATCAAAACAAGAAGTATACTATTAGAACCGCCTTGTACCAAACCTCTATATAGCAAACTTACCGTCCCTTGGCTTGAATAACAAGGAAAATATGTTGGCTTGAAAATCAAGAAAATTGACTTTAACCACGATATTCTCCACAAAAGGCATTTTTTTTTCTTTCTGCTTGATTTTGCTCCTCAGCTAGCTGGGCACTGGAAAATCATAGAGAGCTGTATAATGGCTCCTTTTAAAGGAAATTGCTACATCTAGTACCTTTTGTAATTAAAAATAAAATATTTTTTAAAGTAAAATAAATTTTGTCAAAATAACTACATTTTTGACTTATTTTCATACTGCAGTCTTTTCAAAGATATTTGATTTTTGTTTACATAAAGGACCAATATAGTTCATCATAATAATGAATCAAACAGTTTGTGGTAACGAACTGTAAGTAAGGAGAGACCCGGCTCAATGGTAACCGAAACTCTAGAAAATGGGTTTTTGATAACAATAGGTACATCAAAAGAATCAGATTTCAATGTTGATTTCAAATATATAACTTTCATCAAGTTTGGTGCTACCCATCAAAAGTTACCCATCAAAGTAAGGAGCGACATTAAAAATTAAAACGAACAGAAATTATTCTGTATATGAAAGGGGCTCTCCCCTCCTCAACGGTTCGCTCTTTACGCTAAAGTTTGACTCTGTCTCACAACTTTATTTTTTAAAACAATAAAAAACTTTAGCGTAAAGAGCGAAGCGTTGAGGAGGGGACAGCCCCTTTCATATACGGAATAATTTCTGTTTGTTTTTAAGTTTTAATGTCGCTCCTTACTTTCAGTTTAAAAAACTTGTTTTTTTATTTAATTACAAACTAAAAGAAATTAACCCCAGGTGGCCTTTAAACACCAACGTTTCGGTTAATGGTCGATCGTTTGAGCCACTTGCACCACAACATGGTTAATTAAATTTTCAAAATTAAAAATATGATCCTGGTTGCAGCGGTAGCTAGGAATCCAGTTTGCAGTGGTAGCTTGCGACCTAGTAAAAGACGATCAGGTTCAATGTTAAAAAATATAAATACCCATAACTCCAAAGAAAAGAGTCAGATAAAAAAAAGTACACCATTAGAACCGCCTTGTTCGAAAAATTATAGTAAAGAACGACATCTACCCAATGTTAACTGGAAAATAAATGGGGATTGTGTAATTTTCCAGGTTGCAGCGGTAGCTAGCAACCTAGTAAGGGTCGATCACGCCCCATAGTAAAATCTAAAGTAGCCCATAACTCCTGAAAATAGATTCAGATCAAAACAAGAAGTAATCTATTAGAATCCGGGTTGCAGCGGTAGCTAGCAACCTAGTAAGAGATGATCACGCCCCATTGTAAAAACTAAAGTAACCCATAACTCCTGAAAAAAGATTCAGATCAAAACAACAAGTATACTATTAGAACCGCCTTGTCCAAAACCTCTAAATAGCAATCTTACCGTCCCTTGGCTTGAATAACAAGGAAAATATGTTGGCTTGAAAATCAAGAAAATTGACTTTAACCACGATATTCTCCACAAACGGCATCTTTTTTTCTTTCTGCTTGATTTGACTCCTCGGCTAGCTGGACACTGAAAAATCATAGAGAGCTTTATAATGGCTCATTTTAAAGGAAATTGCTATATCTAGTGCCTTTTGTAATTAACAATAAAATATTTTTAAAAGTAGAATAAATTTTGTGAAAAAAACTGCATTTTTGATGTATTTTCATACTGCAGTCTTTTCAAAGATATTTGATTTTTTTTTTTACATAAAGGACCGATATAGTTCATCATAAATGGTATTTGTCAATTAGGTTTTTTTATCCGGGTTGCAACGGTAGCTAGCAGCCTAGTAAGAGACGATCACGTCCAATGTTAAGAAATATAAAAACCCATAGTTCCTAACAAAGGAGTCAGATCAAAACAAAAAGTACACCATTAGACCCGCCTTGTCCGAAACCCCTGTATAGTAAACTTTCTGTCCCTTGGCTTGAACAGCAAGGGAAATATATTGGCTTGAAAATCAAGAAAAGTGGCAGCTACTACAACATTCTGCCTAAACGGGATATTTTTATTTTATTTTCTTATTTTTTTTCTTTTCCACAGATAGCTTGGCACTGGAACATCGTAGAGAGTTGTTCAATAGCTCATCCTAAAGGAAATTCATTGGGTTAAAAATCTATAAATGAATTTATTACCCATCAATTAAAAACAGATGGAGCACAACAAAAGACAAGAAAAAACGCAAAAACACTAATTCTTCTGAAACAAACAAAAAAAAAAAAAAAAAAAAACCAAACACAACAACCAACAGCTTATGCCAACTACTGCTGGAGAATCATAGCCCAGGGATGGGACTTAAGTGTCAAATTATATCGAGTAATCTGCGCTAGGATAGCTTCTTCAGGATTCATGATGCCGTACCGATGCGAAACATATCGATTGCTTGTCCATGGTGGTAAACGCAACAAAAACTTTGCATACTTGTAGTACACTGAACGCAATTTCAGTCTATCTGTAGCCGTAAATATACGCCAGAATGGGCTGAGGTACAAATAATGGGGCAAAACCATAGCATTGTACACCCGGGCCAACAGACGACGGTCAAACTTCCGCTTATTTGCCACAATACGGCTATACGTAAATGAAACCCGCTTCTGAAAATGAGAAAGCAGTAACCGCCGCGTCTCTAGTATTGACCGTCCAATAGGAAGGCCCAGATATACAATGCCACCGGCGAGCCCAACAGTAGAAACACCAAGTGTGATGCTTCGACCAGCATCAGATTTCGAATTAAACAGCAGTACTTCAGACTTGTCGGCATTAAACTGAAGTCCAATCTGAGCATACTCTTGTTGTAGTCGAGTAAAATTATCTTCTAGTCCTTGCAGAAAGCGGCTCAGGTTCAGTACATCGTCCGCATAACCAATCAAAGATAAATCAACACCGCGCAGAATGTAAGTCATAAGTGACTTCGATTGCGGCTTTACGATACTGTTATTAAATGCTGTCGGTGACGAAATGGCACCTTGTCTTACCCCCTTCTTTACCGGGAGAAGGGGATTACCACGCGGAGAAACAGCAACATCATTCAACAGGCTAGTGCACTCACTCGCTGGTAAAGGAAGTTTAAGTTCCGCTTTTAGATTTTCATACATGTCAGCCAGTGGGGCTAGAGAGCAGGGATCAACACCGGCCAAACCCATATCCAGTATAATCTCCTCGTGGAGAAGCGAATCAAACGCGCGCCTTACATCATGAGTGGCTAAAGCGATGCTTTCACCGCGGTCTTCTGCGTCAACTAAAGCGGATACTAAAGCAGAAAGAGCATGGCCGCACCCGAGGCGAGACTGAAAACCGAACTGATGGGCCTGAACTGTACATTTAGTACGAAGCTCCTCAATAATCAGATTTTCAAATATTTTACAAAAAACAGTTGAAACCGTTATTGGGCGAAAAGACGAACAATCGGAAGGAGGTTTATTTTTCTTTGGGATAGGAGTCAGACATCCAATTGAAAAAGAATCGGGCACAATTCCCAAATTAAATATCATTTGGTAAAGGAGGACCAAATGCTCAATAAACATACCCCCACACAACGACAAATGTTGTGCAGAAATCCCGTCATATCCTCTAGACTTTTTTTTCTTCAGTTTCCCAATTGCAGAAATAATCAGACTCTTTGTAATAATCAGTCCCGGACTAGATGCATGCTCAAAGAAATCTTGGAGTCTCGCTTTATAACTATTTTGAAGATGGGGATCCGGAGCAGAAAATTCTTTTTTATAATGCTCAATCCATGAAGAAAGTGGTATAAGAGACGGGGTTTGACTTGGCGCTTCTTTCACAAGACTAGACCACAGCTTATTAGGCCGCGACCGAACTTCTTCCGAACAAGACGAAATAATCGAATTCCGATGCAAAGAGAGCTGCTTTGCAAACTGACGTTTCGTATAGATGTACAGTTTTCTCAGCCACCCATCCCGCGGCTTATCTGCTTCAATCCAGACCGAGAGCCAAAATTTAGCAGAAAAGCAAGCATTGCGCAAGTTACTATTAGTTGACCAACCGGGCTCTTCGGTTCCAGATTTTACTCGCCTAATGGGTACCGCCGATTTTTCTGCAAGGGATAGGGCATGAGTAAGTTCACTACAATATAGATTCAGCCGAATTCGAGAATCCCGCATATTCTGTTTTGAACTCCGCATTAATAAATCAAACGGTACGCGAATTTTCGCCAGAATATCATTACACGCATTCTGGAAGAGATCAGATGACGCCCTATCCCAATCACTAATATAAAACACAGATCGCTTTTTAGCAAACGGGATAAAAGAAGGACCGACATCATCAAACCGAGCACTAAAAAACAGAGGAAAATGATCTGACGTAAAACTAGAATCACTAACACCAACTTCCACAATAGTTACAGATCGCGTGTGACAAACATGGTCTAAATTAGATGTGCTACCCGAATTATGGACGTAAGTAAAACTCTTATTCTTCGGCGCAACCAAGTAATCATCATCAAACAGACCGAAGATAATACTTGGACGAACAGAATCACCAGAAGAATTAAGTGAGTCAGTTAGGTCACAATTGAAGTCACCAGTCACGATGCAGCATAAGCCCTGCTCTTTTATTTTTCCCAAGCACTTAGATAAACGAGCGACACTAATGGCAAAAAGTCTCTCAGAACGGTCATCGCGATAGTTCGTGGGTAAGTATACATTCAGCACAACCACATTCTGGATTCTAACCGCTAAAAAGTCACTTGCTGAATCAAAGACAGAAGAAGTAAAACATGACTTCACGTAAGTCGCTAGACCACCACAAGGCCGGCCATGAGACTGAGAGCGGCGCGCAGCAACCGAGAACACTTTGTGATTAGTTGATAGTTCCAAAAGGCTCAGGCTCAAAGTGTTTGCAAAATGTTCTTGAATACACACTATGTCACACTTCGATAAAAAGTCCTTCAAAAACACAGACCGACTTAACAGATTTCCATTTAT
>JAQQPU010029729.1:0-10003 GCA_029168905.1 Artemia sp. Kazakhstan ARC1039
TTCCATAAAATAGCTAAAACGGTTTCGCCAAAATTATCCCTAAACGGAATTTCGGCATGTTCCTTTTGTTTGGCATCTCTGCGCCAATGCATTTCAAATTATTTGGAAACCTTTTCGCGCGCTAAGATCAAAACGTCTGCTCGGAAACGATTCTCTTGTTAGAAACAACAAATTAATTTCCCTTTCGTGAATCAATTCTCTTTAGAACAACAAATTAATTCCCCTTTCGTGTCAATCAATCAATCATGACATCATCTGTCATGTGTGATCAAAACTTTGTCTCGGAGACAATTCTCTTTGGAAATGCAAGGACATTAATTAACTTGACGTCATCTGTCAGACATTAATTAACTGTTTCCGGGAATCTCATAACATCTGGCTCGGAAACAACAACAACATTGACCTTGGCATTTTGCCTCGGAAACAATAACAGCATTGACCTTGGCATTCGCTGAGGGCGTGCCAAAAACACACCTGGAGAAAGAGGTCATTGACCGATTACGCAATCATTCTCACTAATGACTCTATGCCCATATATGGTGTGCCCCCAGGACTCATTAAGGCATCTCTACTAGTGTTGACCCTAAGTGCTAATCTCTGCGAATTCCAGTAAATTTTAGAGTAATTTATAAAGCAAGAGCAGGGGTCGAACTTTTTATCGTACCTACTATAAATTAGGACCGGCCTTACCCACTAGGTTGTGCCAAATTCGATACAATCCTTACCCCTCCCCATTTTTTCGTAAATTGAGACCCCTGAACCAAATTTTACTTAGAGCCCACTTTCAGAAATTTGCAATCAATTATATTTTGTTTAATCCAACCATTGTTTTTGCAAAATATGAAGTACCTGACTCGTACTTCAATTGCACTTCTACCTCTACTGCACTTCTTAAATTGTACAATCATACTTGAATTGTACCTAGCCTAATATTCAAATTGTACTACTAACACGAAGCCACTTTGTTTGGCTAGACACATTTTTTTACATTTCTTTCTTTACTCTTCGTATCCAAGCACTTTAGGAAATTACCTTTCGTAGAAAAATTCCATTCTTTAAGTTACATAACGTCACGGCTTTAAAAAAAAAGAATTTTGAAACTACGACTAAATGTTTTTGTTCTTTATCTTCACCTTTTCTTTTTTTACCTTATATTTTGTCTTGTCGAAAACGAAAGGGGTACAAAGAAGAGAGAAAAAATGTTTTGAAAGAAATAATTTTGTCGGAAACAGTCAAAGGCAACGCTGAAAATGTGTGCAAAAAAAAAATGTGCAGCCAAACGACGTGACTAGGGCATAAAACTATGTCAAAGAGTCTCTGAACTAGAGGTACTAAAGCAGTTGATAGCACTATCCTTATTATGGCTACTACCCTTTAAAAACAAGATTAGGTGAATAAAAACTCGGTAAGAGCCTTCTCTTTCATTTATTTTCAAAAATAGTCTAAGACACACTCTCTGGCTTTTGGACATGACGATAGAAGCTAGTATCTCTTAAGTAAGGAAATTTCAATATTTTCTTATTTTATTGTTTTTATTCGACCAATAATTATATGACGTTATTAATTCGTTAAATATATGACTTTATTTACCCTCTCTTGTTCGCATTCTTTTCAGCAAACTTGAAAGGTTTATCGTTGTGATTACATCAGATCAACTACTTTAACTTCGGAACTCGTGATATGTGAAACATTTTCCTAAGGTCTCATTTTAATTTATGTCTTTGTTTGTGTTCTAAAGTTGAATTTTATGTACTTCCCTTTATTAATCATGCCAATTTTCACTTTGTTATAAAACATGGCTGCACAATGGTAATAGAAAGACGTCAAGTTACGACAAATAAACTTTAAAAGATAAAGAAACTATTGAGTGTAAACTTTCGGGATTTTACTTTTACTGTTGTTTGAACAAGAATGTCTTTGAAGAACATCTATGAGGCTTAGAAAGGGTAATTTTATTTTCATAGGTATTACCTTCAAATTATTTCTTCAAGCAAGAAAAGCATATATAAGTAGCGGTATGAATATAAGGTAGGTTATCCATTCAGCCAGAAAGACAATGCAAAAGAGTTGCCAATAATAAACGACATACACCAAAAACAATGCTGAAACGGTATAAAAACCAAAAATTGATGAGATCAGGTACTGCCACCCACCTTTGTTGCAACCATTTTGCAGACACGCCATTTGGACAACCTGGTAATATGCAATGTCTTTTGATTTATCTTACTACTTAACCATGCATAAATTATAAGTCTCATAGCATCTTATAGTGTAAAAGTGTTATTTTGTCTGGATTGGAGAAAAGCTTTGTTTAGCCCCTTCCTCAACACTAAAATTGAGTTTTCTTGGCCTACCTTTCCCTTCCGAATATTACGATAGACAGTTTTCAAATCGTAAAGGAAATATGAAAGAAACATGGAAAATGATAAATGACGTGACCAATGGGAATGCTCAAATTAGAAGGAATGAAGTACAACTTGAAGGGCTCGCCTCTGATGATAAGTCTGGAATTGCAAATGAATTTGGTAATTTTTTCTCCAATATTGGTATTAAAGTGCAAAATAGTGTAAAAAAAAATGTCAACAGGTTCAAGAATACATTATATGTGATAATAGAGGTGAGAGTTTTGAATTAACCTTTGATTAATGAACAAGTGATGAACTGCTTAAAATAATAAAATCTCTGAAATCAAATTCTGCGGGAGTGGACGGCTTATCTCTTCGAGCGTTTAAGGCAATAATGCATTATATTCTACCGTGTCTGCTTTTTATTATAAACATGTCACTTGAAAAGGGAATTTTTCCTGGCCAGCTAAAAGTTGCGAAAGTGATACCACTTCATAAATGTGGCCCTAAAAAGGAAATTGAGAGTTGGAGACCGATTCCGATTCTTCCACTGTTTTCGAAGTTATTAGAAAAAGTTGTTCATAAACGTCTATATAGTTTCCTACAGGCTAATGATTTGCTGAGTGAGACCTAATTCGGATTTCGCAATGGGCACTCGACGACGAATGCTTTGCAACAACTTTTGGAATAAATCAACAGTGGTATGGACAGAGGTGAAACACCTTTGTCTATATTTATAGATATTCGCAAAGCATTCGATACAGTTGATTTTCAAACTCTGCTAAGTCGGATAGAGTCGTTAGGTGTCCGCGGAAAGTGCTTGAAGTGGTTTGAAAGTTATCTCACAGGGAGATACCTCAAAGTAGTATTGACTGATGTGGGTTCAGCAGCATTTCCAGTGACGTATGGAGTAACACAAGGATCAGCGTTAGGTCCCCTGCTTTACCTCATCTATGTTGATCTCATACGTCTTTATTTGAAAGATGTGTGTCTTACCTTGTTTGCTGATGATCTGTTTTAACTGTGTTTGCCTCTTCTGTGAAGGACCTTGTGAGAAAAGCGAATCTCGCATTAGAAAGGCCGGAGATTTTCACTTCATTTAGTCTATTGTGTGTAAATGTTGCTCCCTCAAAGAATAATTTTAACTATATATTATTCGTTGGTTTATCCATATATCTCCTACGGTTGCCTCCTATGGAGCAGTAACTTCTTATGCAACTATAGAAGAGTGCAAGTTCTACAAAATAAAGCTGTTAGAACAATCGGTAGGTATGTCAAGGATGTACATGACATATGTGCTTGTTTTAGGTCCCTGAAGCTCCTTAATGTAGGTCAGATAAGAGATTACCAAGCTGCAGTATTTGTGTTTCAGTGTAAGAATGGTTTAACCCCTGATGTTTTTAAGAATTTTTACCAAATTAATAGTGACCTGCATAATTATGGAACTATGCAAAGTGATAATATAGTTGTTGATTTGCGTCGTGGTACCAGGTCTTCATTTTCAATGAAACACCTGGGTCCATTAGTATGGAATGAGCTACCATTGATCATTAGAGCGGCGGAACATGTACCTCAATTTAAAAAGAATTTAAAAGATTTTTTTTTGGGGGGGGGGGCGGGATTTGTTAAATTTTATTATGGTTGGTAGGTTGGGTAGGGGAGGAAGAGGAGCTGAAGAGGTAAGGATGGGCTGGGAACGTAAGGGTGGGTAGGGGCTAAGGTCAGGTTGGCAGGGTGGGAGAGGGAGTTGAGTATAATGAGTGATGGAGACTGGATTGGTTATTATTATTTTTCTTTGTATTTTATATTATCATTTTTCTTTTATATTTTATTTATGTATTATCATTTTTAATTCAGTTATTTATTTATTTTTCAATACTTTTTCTTTTATTATTATTTTTTTTTAGGATATAGTTTATCTATTTTTGGTTTATTTATAATAGTTTTAATTAAATAATTGAGGTTTATGTAAATAGTTGAGTTATTAGGTAAGTAGTTACGTGGAGTTTCGCGCGATCGCAAACCTTCATAAGTTTTCTCCAGTGTCAAAGTGTTGTTTAATTTATTTATTTGTTTATGAATGTGGATTAATAAACTTATGAACTTATGAACTTTTCTCCAACAGTGCCTGAAAGTTTCAACTACATCTCCAGAGGCGTTGGGATGATATTCCAGACACGCAGTTCGAAGAACAGGATACACATATGGATACACACAGTGTATTTCAATTTATACCCCCCCCCACCCTCTTCACGTCTGAATTTAAAGTCTACTTAGCCCCTGCCCTCCGATTCTCCCTCAAAGTTTCAACTTGATTCCTCCGGTAATTTTCGTGATATTGTAAATAACTTTGAAAATTAGCTGCACATACCGTCTGTTGGTTTACTCAAGGGAATATGCTGTTTTCAGTGCATATTCATGGGGATCTCTGAGAATCCTAAACTGAAAGATCCATGACTGAAGTATATCTCAACTGACTGAAAGAGCTCAACTGAAATATATCTAATCAAAAACAAAACATTTTTTTTGCCCACTTCAGTGCCATGAAACCCCGCCCCTCCATATTGATTTACTTGGCCTAGAGAACGATCTTTGCAAGTTTCGAGCTAATTGGACACCTGGGGTCAAACATGCCCACCTTTTCTTTTATAAAGTCAGTGAAAAAAAAGGCAACCTGCATAATTTACAGCCCTTGCCAAAAAGGCTGTGGAGGGTCACGTCGTCCCCAGAAGCATGTTTGTTGAACCATTTGGCTATTTTGAACAAAACAATTATGTCAAAATTCTGATCGGATCTCTTGTGGGCAGAGATGTTTAGCGAAAAGGATACAGGAGGGGTTCTGGCTACCCTTCAATCAATTTTGAGTCTTTGGAAGGGGACTAGAGTTATATTAATAAAAGTTTAATAATAAGAATTTATTAATATAAAGTTTAAATAATAAAAACCCTTATATTCTGGCTCCACGTCCGGAAGCCTTTTTCAACGGGAAAAAAGGTCAAGGCTAATTTTCATTAAACGCAGCATATAAAGAAAAAGACAAAACAAAAAAAAAACAGAAAAAAAAACAAATAAATGAATCTCACATTTAATAACCTCCAAAATACTGCAATCACTGTAAATAGCCTAAATAAGCACACAGAAATGACAAAAGATTGTCTCTGGTACACCATATTGTCTCTCGAGACAATTTACAGAAAAATCCCAGTGGAAATTTACCCCGGAAAAGCACCCTTAGCATTTAACGACGCAAGTACAATTGCGTCGGCAAAGAGAAATTAAGACAAATAAAAATATTTTATACAGGAATTCTGGAGAATTCCCCGAAAATTTCACCCAAAAATTTTCCCCGAAAAGTTCACTCCTCACAAACTTCCCCTTCACGGAAAATGCCCCAGTTGAAAATTCACCCACACGGGAAAAATGTATACATACTTCCCAATAAGAAATACTATACGTAAATAATGGGCAATTTTTTTAATTTAAAGACCTTTTCCCAGGGGCTGTGGGGAGTCATTTTATCTTTAAATGCATATGTATTGGAACTTCCAACTATAGTGAACAAAATGGCTATCTCAAAATTTTGATCGGACAATTTTGGGGATAAAGGGGTGTGGGAGGAAGCCTAGTTAGTAGAAATGACCCTATTGATCGTGACAGTACAAAATTCGGTTATCAAAAGAATGAAACTCGTGACAGTACACCTAATATGGGCATAGAGTCCCTAGGGAGAAAGATTGCGTAATCGGTCAATGACCTCTTTTTCCAAGGTCGATTTATTTGTTGTTTCTAGGTGTAATAACTCCGGGACGAAGGTTGCACATGCGCATTGAATTCTAACGGGAAAAATGTTATTGATCTAGGACTCGAGGGGGAAGTGAATTTCCGAGAGCTTGATTGCGTAATCGAAGAGGAAGTGGATTTCCGAGAACTTGATTGCGTAATCGAAGGGGAAGTAGATTTCCGATAAATTGATTGCGTAATCGATTGGGAATTTTATTGATTCGCTAACGGGAAACAGTTAGATCACGCGTTTCCTTCTCGGCCAATCAGAGGGCTTGTTACATCTCCTTTCTCAGCCAATCAGAACTTGCTTACATATGATTTTCCCCGTTACATAACAATTCACCCTTGAGATTTCGTATTTCTGTTTCTTTTCTGGCTAGGTTAGGTTAGGGCTAACGAATCAGGGTCAGTCTAGAGTCGGCAGTCTGAGTGAAAGGATTGAAAAATGAATAAATTTGAGAAAGAGAGAATTACAAAAAAGTAGAAAGGCCTCATGAGCTCCGACGAGGACCACGTGGTTTATGGTTTTTTCAGTGAGAATGAAAAAACAGGAATTTTCTCACTTAAAAAAATATGAATTTTCTCACTTTTATGGTTGTTTTCTTGGATGGTTATGTGTGTTGGTCAATTTATTTGATGTTTTTCATGGATGTCAACAGCAATTCATGTCTGTTTTATGGTTTTTGTCAGTGAGAATGAAAAAACAGGAACTTTCTCACATTTATGGATGTCAACAGCAATTTATGTCTGTTTTATGGTTTTTGTCAGTGAGAATGGAAAAACAGGAACTTTCTCACCTTTATGGATGTCAACAGCAATTCATGTCTGTTTTATGGTTTTTGTCAGTGAGAATGAAAAAACAGGAACTTTCTCACATTTATGGATGTCAACAGCAATTTATGTTGTTTGGCTAGCCTAACCTGAGAAATTGATTTACATAATCGGAGGGGGAATTATTGGTTCACGAAAGGGGAATTAAGAAACAAACATGGCTTCATTGTTGTTTGGCTAACCTAACCTGAGAAATTGATTTACATAATCGGCGGGGGAATGTATTGATTCACGAAGGGGGAATTAAGAAACAAACATGGCTTCTTTGATCTTTAGGCGAACCTAACCTGAGAAATTGATTTACATAATCTGCGGGGGAATTATTTGTTCACGAAAGGGGAATTAAGAAACAAACATTATGGCTTCTTTAATCTTAGGTCTGAGGGATAAACGTTCTTTAGGTCAGAGAGAAAAATTAATATTCTATTTTTCAATAGGGCTTCATTGATCTTTAGTATCAGGAATTAGAAATGACATCACTTGTTATCTTGGAATTATGCGGGAGTCTAAAGAGATAGAAATTCTATTTTCAAATACGGCTTCACTGAGCTTTAAGTCGGAGAGATAAATTGATATTCTAACGAAACCTTAATAGTGTAGCTAGGAACATTTATGAGATGAAGAGATTACCGTAGGAAAAGGTTTCCTAGAAATTTGAAATGTGACAGCGCAGGGATGCCAAAAACAAAAGGAACACACAGAAATTACTTTTAGGGGATTATTTGGGTGAAACGGTTTTAAACATTTTAGGGAATTATTTCGGCGAAACAGTTAGAGACATTTTAAAAGATGATTTTAGAAAAGGTTTTAGAAGAGGTTTTGAGTGTGGTCGTTATAGTAAACAAGTTCTATTTGAACAGTGTCGTGAGGTCCTCTACCCCAACCCCAAAGGGCCCCGATCGCCCTACCCCGACCCAAAGGGCTCCGATCCCCATACCCCAATCCCGAAGGAACCCCCCGGTCCCCAAAGGCCCCCCCAGACCCTCAAAGGCCCTCCCCGGGCCCCGTCTTTCGTTGATGTATGTTGTCTGAAACCTATGATTTGGGGTGTATGGGTTGCTATTTTTGACTTTTCTGAGTTGGATTTCTTAGTCTTTCATAGGTATGTGTTGTCTGAAACCTATGATTTGGGATGGATGGTTTGCTATTTTTGACTTTTCTGAGCTGGATTTCTTAGCCTTTCATAGGTGTGTGTTGTCAGAAAATTATGATTTGGGATGTGTAGTTTGCTATTTGGACTTTTCAAAGCTAGGATTCTTAGTCTCTCATAGGTGTTTGTTGTCTGAAACTTCTAGTTTGGGATGAGTAGTTTGCTATTTCAGACTTTTATGAGCTAGGCTTTCCTAGTATATCGTAGGTGAATGTTGTCAGAAAATTATGATTTGGGATATGTAAATTACTATTTCGGACTTTTCTGAGCTAGATTTCTTAGTCCCTCATAGGTGTTTGTTGTCTGAAACCTATAGTTTGGGATGAGTAGTTTGCTATTTTTGACTTTTCTGAGCTAGGTTTCTTAGCCTTTCATAGGTGTGTGTTGTCAGAAACTTATGATTTGGGATATGTAAATTACTATTTTTGACTTTTCTGAGCTAGATTTCTTAGCCTTTCATAGGTGTTTGTTGTCTGAAACCTATAGTTTGGGAATGAGTAGTTTGCTTTTGGACTTTTCAGAGCTGGATTTCTTAGCCTTTCGCAGGTGTTTGTTGACTGAAACTTATGATTTGGAATATGTAAATTACTATTTTGGGCTTTTCTAAGCTAGATTTCTTAGTCTTTCGTTGGTGTGTGTTGTCTGAAACCTATGATTTGGGATTTGTAGTTTTGTTTTTTGGACTTTTCAGAGCTAGGATTCTTAGTCCCTCATAGGTGTTTGTTGTCTGAAACCAATAGTTTGGGATGAGTAGTTTGCTATTTCAGGCTTTTCTGAGCTAAGGTTTCTTAGTATTTCGTAGGTGTGTGTTGTCTGAAACTTATGACTTGAGGTGTCTAATTTGCTATTTCAGGCCTTTCTGAGCTAAGGTTTCATAGTATTTCGTAGGTGAATGTTGTCTGAAACTTATGATTTGGGATATGTAAATTACTATTTCGGGCTTTTCTAAGTTAGATTTCTTAGTCTTTCGTTGGTGTGTGTTGACTGAAACCTATGATTTGGGATATAAGGTTCTTAGTCTTTCGTTGGTGTGTGTTGTCTGAAACCTATGATTTGGGATTTGTAGTTTGCTTTTTGGACTTTTCAGAGCTAGGATTCATAGTCCCTCATAGGTGTTTGTTGTCTGAAACCTATAGTTTGGGATGAGTAGTTTGCTATTTCAGGCTGTTCTGAGCTAAGGTTTCTTAGTATTTCGTAGGTGTGTGTTGTCTGAAACTTATGATTTGAGGTGTGTAATTTGCTATTTCAGGCTTTTCTGAGCTAAGGTTTCATAGTATTTCGTAGGTGAATGTTGTCTGAAACTTATGATTTGGGATATGTAAATTACTATTTCGGGCTTTTCTAAGCTAGATTTCTTAGTCTTTCGTTGATGTGTGGTGTCTGAAACCAATGATTTGGGATGGGTGGGTTGCTATTTTTGACCTTTCTGAACTGGATTTTTTAGCCTTTTATAGGTATGTGTTGCCTGAAACCTATGATTTGGGATGGTTAATTTGCTATTTTTGACTTTTCTGAGCTAGGTTTCTTAGCCTTTCATAGGTGTGTGCTGTCAGAAAATTATGATTTGGGATTTGTAGTTTGCTTTTTAGACTTTTCAGAGCTAGGATTCTTAGTCCCTCATAGGTGTTTGTTGTCTGAAACCTATAGTTTGGAATGAATAGTTTGCTATTTCAGGCTTTTCTGAGCTAAGGTTTCTTAGTATTTCATAGGTGTGTGTTGTCTGAAACTTATGATTTGAGGTATGCAATTTGCTATTTCCGACTTTTCAAAACCAGATTTCTTAGTCTTTCGTAGGTGTGTGGTGTCTGAAACCTATGATTTGGGATGTGTGGGTTGCTATTTTTTGACTTTTCTGAGCTGGATTTCTTAGCCTTTCGTAGGTGTGTGTTGACTG
>JAQQPU010029731.1:0-10002 GCA_029168905.1 Artemia sp. Kazakhstan ARC1039
CTGGATACCACCTTGCTAGGATACCGTCTCAGCTTTACATTAAAAAAATAATTTATTTAATAATTAACTAGGTCACTGTATGGTTCAAACAAACACGCGAAATAACGTTAAACAGCTTAGTGTTCCTCGAAAAAAAAAATTGAGGGTAATAGTAAAGGGGTACAAAGTAGACTCCGGCACCGCGCCGATGAGGGAAGACCGGCGGTGGCGGGGCCAAAAACAGTGCGCCGCGCCGCTGGTAAGATGTTGGTGGCGCCTCGCCGGTAAGATATCGGCGGCGCGCCGCCGGTGCGATCAATGTTGGCCGCAAACATTAATGTTTTCATCAGTCTTTCTCAAATTACAGCTTAAATTTACAACAGATTCGAGCCTATTCATGAGTTAAAAAATTCACAAGTCGCTGGCTGGAAACTGATCTTCTTCGTTATTCATCAAAAGAAGTAGAAATCTGGTAGAAACGAAATGGCTGTGGCGTTTCAGAACCCTTGCATAATACGAGTAGTTGAAGTATCTATTAGCTATGTATTCTTATCATAAATAATTATCAAAATTAATAGTTTTTTTCATCGAGCATTACTGCATACGAAACCTCAAATACCGTATATCAAAATTCGTCAGTTATCTGGTCAAAAACTTTGAATATAACTTTGAACTCAAAAGCTTAATTTTTTCATAATGCCCTTTGCCTATATCTGTTTCTTCACCTTTAAAACAGTTGAAATGGGCGACTTTGATATTGATTTTTTTTTTTGGCTCTTTTGAATTCCTAAAAAGCCTTCTGTATTACAAAACTGGTTTTTAATAACAATTTAAAAAAAAAACATTTTAAAGTTTTTTTGGCATCTTTATAGAATATATGTCATGTAGGCTAAGGCTGAACTGCTGTTTTTTTTATTGCTTTTGGCTGCTCTTTTGGATATTATTCATTTTTTCTTTTGGGGATTCATTCCAAATTATAAACTGATAAATACATAATATCAGTCAAATTATAAAAGGAGTAAATTTATCAAATTGAAAAATACATGATTAACACTTCAATTACAATGAAACAAGAAACAATTAATGGTTTATTCGGTAAGAAGAAAAATGAAGTGCCGGCTATTTTCTTAGGTAAAAAATGAAAAGCTCGTCCGTTTTAAATGTAATTATATGAAATAATGTGCAGACTGAAGTAGCTCCAGGAAGATGTTGAGATTTTCATCCTAGTTCGTCATTTTTAATCCAAGCAAAATGTTAGGACACTTTGTATCAGTTATTGAGTTTAAGCTTTGATTTCCAAATGCTCACAAAAATTACCAAATTTAAGAAAGTTGCAACAATAAGTCACCTGTGATCAAAATAATCAAAGATTCCACTTTGATCCCCACCCAGCCTCAAAGCTTCTGCTATGGTCATTTCCATGTAAATCTCCAAAGAGTGTCTTATTAAAATAGCTTTCAAGCGTAGTTAGGGGTATTTAGCCTTATTGAAGCTTCTTATTGCCGAAAAATGTTTTTGATATTTATTTTAAAGCTTCATATAACTAAACTAATTTGCTTCATATTTCATAAAACTATGTACAGTGATGTTTAAGTGCTAGTCCTATACGTTTACTAGATAATCTCTTTCTGGGGAAAATTCTAAACAGAGTTGACGTTGCCAGGTAAACTGGTGGTTCTCAATTGCAGAAGAGGGGTATCCTATAGACCAATCAATTACAACCTGCTGCTATAATTGCAAAGAAACAGTAAAACAACTTTGAATAATTTAGAGTGTCTTTCGTAAAGCTTCCTGGAAGGAAATATTTTTGACAAACCCATCTAAACACATAATTACGACAAGACTGCGTATAAAATTACCTAGAATATGCCGTTTGCCATGTCATTCCTCTTTCAACTTCGACTTTATATAATACAATTTTTGATCGACCAGTGGCATGTGTGTAAAGAAACCAAATGGATTCAAGGATCTTTACTTCTTCACCTCCTAAAAAAATAATAGCAACGACATATCAACAATATATTTAGAATCAAAATATTGACAACCAACAATAGAGGTCATTATTTGCAACAAGCTATTAAGTATGCTTCTATGAGCTGAGAAAACATTAAATGCACAAAACAGTAAATATCGAGCTTTAACTCAGCTAATGAAACATGGATCTTTTGGTACTTGTATGATATACCCCCTGCAGCTCAAGAATTGAAGTTAGGTTAATCCTAATAAAATATACATAAGTACGACAGAAAATATAATTCTTCGGAAACAAATTTGGGCTTTATGCGGGTCTGCATGCAAAATGTGTTAGTTACAACTATTCTGATATTATGAAGTAAGAATTTTTTTCTGACTTCACACTGTCCAAATACTTTACCCCCACCCCTAATGTGCAAACATATAGCCCAAATTATATATTTCCCATCTATTCTGTCAATTCCCTTTGTCTTTTCTCACATTAAGTTAAAAGAAGCTAGCGAAAAAAACCGGTTTACAGTGCGTCAATGCATGAACAGCTTGAGCTGCGGGGGGGATATATCATACAAGTAGCCATCTTTTTTTAAATAAACTTAAGGTTTTATTTTATTATTTTTTTAAGCGAAGAACCACTTAACGATATTACGAAATGGGTTTTGTGTTCTCTATTTAGAAGTGAGAGGTCCATAAGAAGATTCTTTATTAAGAAAATATTGTATGTTTCCAGAAATGTTAAGTGTCAAATCTGCGATTCGAAAGATCTTAAAATACTTTTACAATCAAAATATCTTCAAATTGCTCAAAATATTAACAAAGAATACACAGTTGGTCTTATCCTTATTTCAACTACTTTGTAGGAAACAATTTCTGATAGAACGATGGACTAAATCGAAAATTGATTCTGATTAAAATATTTGCAAATTGTTCAAATATTAACAAATTCAGCACCCGAAGCGTTGACACCCTGTAATGGCGGCCATTGACAGCAATAGGATATCAAAAATGCCTCTGAGAACTGAGAACCAAAGTACTGATAGCTAGCAATTGTGGTCACTTTTGAAAGTTTTTCTTAACTTTTCCATTGGGCAATAAGCGTAAGGCTATCAACAACATTGACTGTACAAAACGGTTGGTGACGAAATACAATTCAGCTGTGTTGTAGTCATGAAAAAATAACAGCTTTCTTTTACTAAACTTAAGCTTTTGATTTTCAGCTTTTTAGTATAAAAAATGAACAATATTACGAAATGGGTTAAATACTGAAAATACACCGCACCTTATCTAGAAATAAGAGGCCCATAAGAATCTTCTTTTTATGAAAAAAGAAACAAAAAGAAGATTCCCAAAAAGTATGATAATACTTAAAAGAAAACGTCTTGACATTATGAGGGCCACATTCCGTACAAAAGCAATCCTTGATCATTGATCATTGAGACAAAACGTTAGTATCGAAGATGATGAAATAACAATAAAGCGTAAATGTGTAAAGATTCACTTCAAATGGGGCTTTCGTTATGCGGTCATTTCGTCATTTCTTAGGTTAATAAAGACAAGTTGTGTGCCGCTTGAAAATTGTTTATTGAACGGTCCGAACCTCATGTTTACGCACCTGGTCACGGAGGCATGAGTAGGCTTTAAAAAAATGTAATTTAGTAATATCAGAAGCTTGAAACGAAAACTGCATATCTCAGGGCCTCCACCGCACTGCACAAGATCCAAAATTAGGTGATTCACTGCAGTTCAGAAGTTATGAAATATCGAATTAAATATTTGCTTAAAGGTTATATGGATTTCGAATAATTTCAAATATTTGAAATATTCCCCTCCCCCCACCTAAAAAATACTTTGATACATTTCTCAATAAGAAAAATAGGAATAGAATATTGACAGTGTTATAATGCAACAAATAAGAAAAAAGTTTCAATGAAGCAGAATTCAACTGGCCAAAAAAGCAAATAAAAAGAATATTTCCATATAAAGAAATGAAAAGGAATTACTTGCCTTTTCAGCAAGTAATTCCATATAAAGGAAAATTAAAAAAAATATATATACATGAAAAAATGCATTGGCTAAATATACAAGTGCGCGAAAATTTGTTAGTATGCAATACTGTCATTAAAATCCAAGGATGTTCTCCAATAGAAGGTCCTCTTCAGTGTAGGTGCGTAAGCGGGATTCATTTAAGTCGTTTATTCCACCATTTCGCTTTTGCAAAGACAACGATCTGCAGATAATTCAAATTCTTAGGCCAGTGTGTATTCTTTCATCTATAAACAATTTTTTTTTTCTCCTTGTTTTCAACAGTACAGACAAGATAATTATCGAAACATCGATCTATTTATCGATTATTACCAACTGCAAATTAAAAGTTAACAAATGAAAACTTTGGATTCTTGATGATCTAGAATTAAAGCAAAGCTCATCAGTTTGAAAATTTTTAAAAAAGAGTAATACGGTCCCAATGTATTTTTTTTTTTCTGACCAAGGCACTTTGTATCAGGGCCCGACCAATAAATCCGCTGTCTGAAATTATTAGGTAGACATGGGGGTCAGCTTTGGACATCATAAAAAAGTATAAGATACTGGCCCTTTTTTTTAATTTTGTTTTTACGCAACTTATTCAGAAGATGTTACCAGACTTCCTAATGTAATTTTTGCTTGTCCAGTCCTTAGGGGTGGAGCAACTAGCTAAATCTGACTATGGTGGAGAGAGCAGCGGAGGTCAGTCAAATGAGGTCGAAGTATATTTGTTGTCAATACACAACACACTTGGACCTGGTCCAGCAATGTTCGAAATATGGTGGGTTCAAGAACGTACAACTTCTACTAAAACAACTACAATAAATAATACATTTTTGTTTAATGAATGTTCAGCTGCGTGGGTGAAATATCCAGGATTAAATCGGTTAAAACCATGACATGTAGTCAGGGGTGCAGTTTGGAAATTTAGTTCATGTGTCCGTACTTTTTGGCATACTAGACAATCTTGTCGACACAACCTTTAAATTCCTCCTCCAAACTTAAAATGTTGCACCCCTGTATCCAATGTGCCTACCATTGATTTCTTAGTAAGAGACCATATCAAATGAATGTAAAGTAAAGGGTTCTGACTAATATGTTAATGATTAAAATATAAATTTCACTATTTATATTTGTGTTTCGAACAACCAGTTCCAATAAATTTCTTTCGCCTCTTTCAATAAAATTGTCATGTATTTGTGTTGATGTAATTAAACCGTCTTCAAATAGAACTATGGTCCAGACTAGAACTTCATTTGGTTTGATTGTTTTTCAAAACTTTAGATGATGTTTTTTTTTTTTTTTTTTTTAGGGGAATTTATTGTCAAAATACATTGGTATGGTATTGGTATCGGACCCCAAAAATCCATATTGGTCGGGCCCTACCTTGTATAGAAGGAGTTGTCGTATAAACTTTGAAAGGAGTTCATTCGATTGAGAATTGAAAGTTCTACTTCCCTTTTTAAGATTCAAAACTGATTGGAGGGCAACCAGTCCCCTCCCACACCCATTTTTCTCCCAAATCATACAATAAAAAATTTGAGATAGCCATTTTTTTCAACATAGTTGAAGGGCCAGTGATTATGTCTGTGGATAAAACACCCCCTTCAAAAGCCCTCAGGGCAAGGGTTAAAAGTTTTAATAGTTGCAAATTAGTACTATAAGAAATTTCGAATGCCCTTATAAAGATCAAAAATGATCAGAGAGCAACTAGCACCCCCCTCCCCCATTTCGTCTTTTCCCCAAATGAATCTGGTAGAAATTTTGAGATAGCCATTTTGTTCAAAACAAATTCCAAAGATCATATAGCAAGACCTTTATAAGGTTTTTTATGGGAGGGGTGGTTTTGTAAACTTTAGAAAAGGCTTATTGGATTGGAAATTGAAAGTTATAGTTCCATTTTAAGAGCCAAAAATGATTCGAGGAGAAGTCCTCCTCCCCGCCCTGCAGCTCTCTTTCCCAAATACATCTGATCAAAACTGTGAGATAGCCATTTTGCACAAAATAGTCCATAGAAAATATAACAATCCTGAAATAAATTCAGCAGATATAAATTCCTATAATAATTAAAATTCAAAATGACCTGAAACCAGTTCTAGGCGTTTTCTCCCTGGGAAAATCCCCCAGAAAAATATCAATTCGTGTAAAATACACCCCCCGCTGTTGAAAATACAAAAGAAACTTTAAAAGACGCATAAAAAAATCTGAAATTACTATCTACTCCCTTATGACTTCTGGGAATGTTTCTGGTCTATGCTGTTATTCTGTTAGTAAAGAGGAACACTAAACCCCAAAATGAGCAGAACTTATTGCGTATAGACAGGGAACTTCCCCTTGCTCGTTCAAACCTCCACCTCATGGTCGCAGAAACTTCGGAATGTACTTATTAGATCAGAAATTGAGAGTTCTAGTCCTTTTTTATAAGTCAAAAGTGATTGGAGACCAACCAGCCTCGGGGAGAGGGGGTAATTTTCCAAGGGATTATTTTCCTCGGGGGTATTTTGCACGTGATTTCGGGGGGCATTTTCCACTTGGCGGAATTCTGGGGAAGGAGCGTAAACACCGGCCACCACAGAAATCATATGAAGTGCATTAGCACTGCTGAAGTAGAAAACGATGTTGACACAATATTTTTTGTTTTACCAATGCATTTTGTATAGAAGGGCCTGTCGTAAAAACTTCAAAAAGAGCTAATTCAATTGGAAATGAAAAGTTTTAGTGTCCTTTGTAAGATTCAAAAGTGAATGGAGGGCAACCCAGCTTTTCTGGCGTTCTTGAATATCGCTTGACTCCTGGATTGTACTTTTATGTCATACGCAAAAAGTACTCTGATTGTCAAAAAGCTACCAAAGGAAGTGGAATTGAAAAACAAAGATTTTATGCAATTATTGTAATTTCTGCTGGTTCTGTGTTTCATTGTTAAACATTATAAGCTCGATTCATTTACTAGCAAAATCTTCCTGAAGTAATCCTGAATTAGCCTTAATTGACCATTACCATTTACCTAAATTAGCTACCTTCTAATACAGCAAGAAGTCCCTTAAACTTAAATTGTGCCAAATTTACATCCTGATTGGCTGGCGGCCAATCATAGGGTCTAATTTTTGTATCGTATTTGCGATCTTTTCTCAGGATATCATTGGTATTTTTGAGAATACAGTCGACAAGAGCCACTTCATACGAGCCATCGAATTTCATAGTAGAGAGGGTCATAGTAGAGAGGAGAGAGGGTTGTAGACATTGGATATGAATGTCACATAGAAATATCTATGTCATTGGGTTTGCTAATGTGCTCAACTGCAACCCAAGAATCAAAATCAGAGTTGTATCCTAGCCAACAAACAAGCAACTGTCTCTTGCCCCTGCGAGTGCGGCTCTTCAATATCTTTTCAATTTGATAAATTTCACTACTGTTTCTAACTTTTTGTAGTTCATATTCATAAAAACCGCGGAGGATCTCGTCATCTTTGGTGTCTTGCAGACAATATGTCGTGGGTTCGGTGTCTAGGATTTTGGACACTTTAAAAAGTTCAGTGGTCCATAATTCATTCCCCTTTTCAAAAATATTGCTGGTTCTATTAATTCGAACAGAATTGCCAACATCGAATTTTTTCTTCACAATTTTTTTTTCACTGGAATATTGTTTAAGAAAAGTGTCAAATGTATTTTCACTGCAATGAACTTCCTGAGGGCCAACATAGGACAGAGATCGATGAGGTCGTTGGTTATATATTTGCATGATGTTATCTAAATCATGAATAAAAGCAGCAGTATTTTTCAGTGTACTGAAATTAATAGACGAATCGTTCTTATCAATTGTTCACCCAATGCAGCCTTTATTGGATTAAATAAAAAAACAATTTTTTTAAACTGAAAGTAAGGAGCGACATTAAAACTTAAAACGAACAGAAATTATTCCGTATATAAAAGGGGCTGTCCCCTCCTCAACACTTCGCTCTTTAAGCTAAAAGTTTTTTATTGTTTTAAAAAATAAAGTTATGAGACAAAGTCAAGAGGGTAATAGTATAGAGGTACAAAGACAACAACAAAAATGTCGAAATTATTCAGATATACCTCAAATTATTGGAAAACTGAGTCATAGATTCGCCGTGGCATTCAATAAGATCCAAAGAATCTAATTAAAAGGGAGCACACACAAAACCAAGTTAGGCTAGTAGCCTATGAGAAATCGCAAAATACCCAATACAATGAACAAGTCCTAATGGGGGGGGGGGCTAGGGTCTATCAAAATATATCAATGGTTTCCCAGGGAATTTGATATCATTTTCTTCTGTCTTCACTTTAAATGAAAAAATAATTATCTTTTTGGCATCCCTGCTTTCAATAAAAAAAATGAGGTATTATCATTTAAAAATGATATCCCCCTATTCCCCCCCCCCCTGTAGGCAATAATTTACAATTTATTTATGAATCATATTTTTGGTGTAACTTCCGGTTCAATCTTTAATTCCCCAACCTTGTACATTAGCTTAGTCTATAGCTAAATTTCGTCTCAATAGAAGGTTGTTTTTTTTTGGGGGGGGGGGGTACAAAGACAACAACAAAAAAGGCGAACTTATTCGGATCTACCTCAAACTATTGGAAAACTGAGTTCATCTTGATAGGAGACCGTCTCTGCTTTAAATAAAAAAAAAATTAACTTATTAACAAAATCGAGGTATTATCATTTAAATATGATAGATCACTCCCCCCCCCCCCCGCTTCTGGATATCATCTTGATAGGATGCCATCGGAGCTGTATGAATTCCAGCCAAACATTTTGTTGAAAATCAAACATTTGTTTTACAGTGAAGGCGGAAAATTGGATTTCCTAGAACCCAGCTTCTCCACCTGAACCACCTGCTCAAGCTACCTTTGAAAATGTGACAGGTAAGAGCAACCACTTTAAGCATAATGCCTCAACTTTTCTGTATGATGATTTTACTAAAGAAATTTGGGTGGACAGGGACTGATATTAATGTTCATGTGGATGGAAGTTCTGTATGACAGTCTTCTATGTGGCTGAAGGCATCACAACGTCCACAGTAGTGTTCTCTGATGTTTTAATACATTTTATGCATTGGCTTAAATACATTTAAAATTTTCATAACAAAAGAGAAAAATTACTGTAAAAAACAGTGTATTAAAAACTAGTTTTTAATAACAAATTAAAAAAAATACATTTTAAAGCTTTTTTGGCTTCTTTATAGAATATATGTCATGTAGGCTAAGGCTAAACTGCTGCTTTTTTAGTAATTTTGACTGCTCTTTTGGATATTATTAAATTTCTTTTTTTGGGGGGGGTGATTCATTCCAAATTATAAACTGATAAATACCTAATATCAGTCAAATTATAAACTGCATCTAAAAGGAGTAAATTTATCAAATTGAAACATACATGATGAACACTTCACGTGAGAAGACTTCAATTACAATGACACAGAAAACACTTAATGGTTTATTTGGTATGAAGAAAAATGAAGTGCCAGCTATTTTCTTAAGTAAAAAATGAAAGCTTATCCGTTTTAAATGTAATTAAATGAAATAATGTGCAGACTGAAGTTGCTCCAGGAAGATGTGAGGATTTTGATCCTGGTCTTTCGCTTTTAATCCAAGCAAAATGTTAGGATACTTAGTATCAGTTATTGAGTTTAAGCTTTGATTTCCAAATGCTCACAAAAATTACCAAATTTAAGAAAGTCGCAACAATAAGTCACCTGTGATCAAAATACTCAGAAGACTCCTCCTTGATCCCCACCCACGCTCAAAGCTTCTGCTATGGTCATTTCCATGGAAATCTCCCAAGAGTTTCTTTTTAAAATAGGTTTGAAGTGTGGTTAGGGGTATTTAGCCTTCTTTGCTTTTCTTCAAAGCTTTGAAAAAAGTGTTATAATATTCCAAATGTTACATTTGTTATATTTGTGCATATTTTTGGTAATCATTTGTGGGGTGATTGAATTTTTTAAACCACTGTAGATACGTAAGAACGTTGCAACATCTAGTACCCTGAGGACATAAGACTGTCAAAGA
>JAQQPU010029732.1:0-10002 GCA_029168905.1 Artemia sp. Kazakhstan ARC1039
TGACGTGAGGTATAAAAGATTTGATTCTATTCACTGTTGCTTCCCCTCTCTCCACGCGTTGGAGAATAGGATCGTGTGGATACACGAGTCTGTTATTTGCTATATCTAATAACACCTTATTAGCCTTTAAAAAATTAGCACCAATTATCGCTTCGTATGGGAAATTTTTGCAGATTATGAAATTTGTAGAAAAGATCCTATTGTCTTTTATTACATCTAGACATATGGAGCCTATAGCTTCCAGCCTATGCCCCGTGACACTTGTTAAATTGGGAATATTGAAATTTTTCTGTCGTTTAATATATACTGGTAGTCTATTAAATACATTCGAATTTATTATGTTAACCGATGCACCCGAATCTATTAACGCTTTGAAGTTAATACTTGCAACACTAAAATTATTCAATATAGGTAGCATATCATTATTATCACTAAAAGAAGGTACAATTACTGGATGGGACCTATAAAAAATACTGGCCTCCAGGGTCCCAGTTAATTTTCTTGGGGGCCTGATTCGTTTCCCTGTGCGCTTATTTGATAAGTTGGGGTTTGACATTGGGGTTCGGTGGGAATTTCACATGTTAGTGAAGTTCCAAGTTGATTGACATTTGATTGTCTTGGTCGCCACGTATAATTGCGTGGCTTTTTTCAATGTAATCATATCGTTTTCATGTGTGTTAGTTAACCAAATAAAACCTTCGCCTTTTTCATATGAAATGATCTGTTCTTCACAAAACAGATTTTCTGGAATTTCTTTACACGGGGATGCGAACCAAATTTCTGAATTGTCATTTACAGGGGTGACCATTTGAGAGATTTGTACTGTGTCGCCACGTATAATTGCGTGGGTTGGGATATCTCGCGCCGACGGCTCGCGGCATTTGTTTATTTTGTATTGGTGAAAAATTTCTTTCGTTTCCTGTGGGGAAAAAATATCTTCTGTCGTTACCTGTATTCCTGTTAAATTTAGTTGGATACACTGTTCGTGAATTATATTGGTACATGTTTTGTTGCGTATTTGGGTTGGGGAACCGATAATCATTTTTTCGGTTGGGGGAAGGATTTGTATAGGTTTGGTGATTCGTATATTGGGAAGAATTTGTGTGTATAAATCCTTGTTGGTACGAGTTGCGGTACGAGGGGAGACGTGGGGGGTTATTTCTATAGCTTCCTGACCCATTGGCATTTAAGTTTGTTCTCCCGAACAAACGGTTATTAAAATTGGGGGTTGCTGGTGTAAAGTTATTTCTAGTACGGCATTCCCTGGCAATATGTCCTTGTTTATTACATGCATAGCATATAATTGGGGGGTTCTGTGCGTTGTTTGTCGTATTCGTGGGTACAAAACGTACCATCCTTTGTCTTGTAGGGGCTGGAGATCTATTTTGGTTTGGTTTGGGTGAGTTATCTCTTGGAAAGAAATTTGGGGAAATTGCTCGTGATCGTCCCGGAGTTGAATTTTCTACGTTATTTATTCTTGACTTATTGTGGTTCGCCACAATTGAGTCAATTTCTATCATTCTCTCTACTTCCTGGACTGCTAGCTCTAAAGTTTGGATATTCTTTGAGATCAACATTCGGTACAGTTTGGGGCTTAATCCTTGCATGAAAGCATTAAGTACGATTTTATCGTATAAAGGGCCCGATTCTTTTCCATATTTTGCCTCAATGGATACGATTACCTTGTGTAGGTATTCCCTAACATTTTGTGTTTCGTCGAAACATACCGTACCATGCTTTAATTTGTGTGTTGAACTAGTTTCAACAAATCTTTCTCGGAACGCTTTTAGCAATTTTTCGATTGAGTTTATTGGGAGGTTGTTATCTTCCCCTATTGTTTGTTCTATTTGTTTCAGGAATGTTAATGCCTGTCCCTTAAGTCTCATTAACAACATGTTTACTAATGATTTTAAGTCCGTTTGGGTTATTTCTACGAATTGGTTTAATTGAATAACAAACTCGTCTACGTCTGCATCACCGTTATATGAAGGAAGTGATTTTGAAATTTCCACTGTTTTGGCAATGAGTTTTTGCTTTAATAATTGTTCGTTTTGATCCAACGACATTTTGGTTTTTTTTTTGATGGGTTAAAATTCGGTACTGATTTTTAATTGTTTTATACTATTTAAAATTAATATTTTTTTTTAATTACATGTACTCTCTTTTGCTACTACTTCCAGAGGATTTAGGCCTAAAAAAAAAATTTTGCACTTGAAAATATGTAAACAATATTACACTTCAAAGCATGCAAAGAGAAAAAAAAATTTTCTTGTGGGTAATATTTCTCAACAATTCTCCTCCTCTTTTTTTTCGATGTTGTCCTTGTGTTTTTGCTCCTTTAAACAGGCCGCGCCAATTCTAATGGGGGGGTTTTTATATAATGAAAAGTTTATACTAATGGGGAGGTTTCAAAACGACTAATTCTCATATCTTCTTTTGAGGTTTCCCAATAGGGAATTTCCAATTAATTAATTTAACGGGAAATTTAGTTAAACTCTTGGCTGGCGGTTCGCGAGTGGCTTACCTGAGTGGAGGCGGAACTTCTAGAATTGGGAGCTTACATTAATAGTTCAATTTGGGAGCTTGTACTAACGGCCATGCTGAGTCGAAATCATACTGTACAGTTGCAGTGTCCCTTGGGAGCGAATGGAGCCACAAGGACTAACGAGCTTGAGAAATATTAACACAAGAGAATAAAATAAAATAATAATGCATTTATTGTTACTTACATAATAGTCGCAGAGTTCTTGGTTGTATCAACAAATTAGCAACACAGGTCTATAATAACAAATTGTAACTGAGGTGAAATAACTCAAAGTTTGTACACTGGTGACATGTTTCTTCAAAAGTTCATTACAACACGATCAAAACGTTGGTAAAAGATTGGTAAAAGACTGATCAAAAACTCCTAGAAGACTGCCTCAAATTTGGTAAGTCCTAACTATCTATCCTCTGCGATTTTGCCGGAGGTTACGTTTAGGCGTTGCTAAAAGTATATTTTTTCAGTCCCTATTGGCTGCACTATTTGTCCTACATTACTATTGGACGGGCTTGCACCAATGGGCTACTTGGGTTTAATTAAAGTTTATGACTTTTAAGATATCACTCTGGAATTTTTCTAACAACTAAAAATTCTACACTGCAATATTTTGCTAGCAGGGGATCGCTTAATTTGTGACTTTTAAGATATCACTTTGGAATTTTTTCGAACGAACAAAGTTTTATATCGTAACGTTTTCCCAGTAGGGTGTCGCTTAATTTTCAGAGACTTATATTTTATTTCTTTGAAAATTGGTAAAGGATAGTACAATTTAATTGCATTAAGATACCCAGTTTTAAACTTAGTCTCCAGAACAATGCAATTAGCTTAAGCAAATATATTTTGCATCTCGAGTGACTACTTTTTTTGTATTGTAAATCTTACTTTCTTGACAGTTTGGTATTTTCGAGCTCTTATTATTCGAACTACTTTGTTAGTCACCTGTTGTATAAGATTTGGTCAAGCTAATATTTATTGGATACTTTGGAGACGAGGAGTCGGATTTACTTATTACACTTTCTGTGGGAAAGATTTTTGTTTAATTAACTACGTTTATTTCGGTATTTTAAATTGAACGCTTGATATTTGTTTGATCTGTAGGTTACTTAAATTTTCGGATTCACATTCTTGGGTGATGTTACTTTACTGGGGTAACTTTAATTGGGGAATTCTGATGTATATTTTTTGAGAATCGATCCCATTACAAAAACTTGGGTAATTCACGGTAGGCATACTTGTCTAAAATATAAAACACACTCGAGAACTTGTATTGCGAATACCCGATTTTTCACTCTGTCTATACCAGGCAATAACCTTCGGCTCGTTGAGAAACCACATTCTGGATTTTTTTTAATTAAATATTTAGTTGGTATTTTGGTTAGGTTAGGCCCCCTTCCATAATTCTTTGCGGTGGTTTTCGTAAATTTGTTACTTAAACATTGTATTTTCATCATATTTTGGGTAAAATTCTACTTTAGCTACTTTTGACTATCAAGGAGGCACACTTGTGCCTCTATAAAGAGGCGACCCACCACAATGTTAAGCGATTTCCGGTCCTAGCGGTCGCAGAGAGACAGCGGTAATTGCATTTTGTAGCCCAAGCTCAAACTAAGAAACGTGCAAAATTTCACCCCCCTCCAACTTTATCTTCATGGGTAAAAGTGGGCCGGAAGTTTCGACCCTCCGACCACAGCCCCCCTTTAACGTTGTCCGATTGGGTTGAAATTTAGAGGTTAAGCTTTTCTAGGGCCCGGGAGCTTATCCTCGAAATTTCAGCTCAATCCGATCACTCCTTCCCTGTTTTCCAAAAACCAGATATAGCCACTTAATGTTCATTTCTTTTTTTTTTGTTATAGACGCCAACAGGCCACAGTTGGCAACTGATCCGGGTAAATGAGGGCTCATTCGAAGCAGAATTCGACCTGTTAGGGCCTTTTGATATTTTCAGACCGAAAAAATTATCCCCCGAGTTTACATTTACGAAAAACCTCGTTTTCCTATAAGAGGCCATGTTAATTTTTCCCACCACAGCCCCCCTTTAACGTTGTCTGATAACTTAAAACGAACAGAAATTATTCCGTATATGAAAGGGGCTGTGCCCTCCTCAACGCCTCGCTCTTTATGCTAAAGTTTTTATTGTTTAAAAAAAAGAGTTGTGAGAAAGTCAAACTTTAGCGTAAAGAGCGAGGCGTTAAGGAGGACACAGCCCCTTTCATATACGGAATAATTTCTGTTCGTTTTAAGTTTTAATGTCGCTCCTTACTTTCAGTTAAAAAAAAATTTTTTTTATTTAAAGGCTGCGAAAGCGGGGGGTTTGGGGGGCGGTAGCCCCCCAACTGTACCTTCTAATTCCTGTACGTTTTAAGGTTCGAACTTGTGACTCAGCCTCTTTAACTCTTTAGAAAACGTAGTTTTTTTCAAATAATGTTAGAAAGGGGTTAGATGAGGAAAATGAAACTTTCAGGGATGGCTCTACAGGCTAAAGTATGTCCTGGGAAGAGATGTGAGTTATAGAAGTAAAACCTTGCAAAATAGATCTTCTGCTTAAATGAAGTACAACAAAATTGTTTTCAGCTTCACCACTTTGCGCAATACCAATTTATAAGGTCTTAAAGATATGCAAATACATTTCCTAAATTTTGGAAATAAACTATTTATATGTCTTAAAATTCTGCTCAAATAACTGAGATTGCATTTTCTGAGCTAAAGCCAGAGAAAAAGAAACTGATAATTGAAAATTAAGGTAAAATGTTGTATTGTCAAAATTTCAATCAGTATAGACCTGTCATGTAAGCAAATTTCAGGACCCTCTAGAGGGAGAAGGAGTGGGGGTAGGTACTACAAAATACCTTCCCGGGACATACTTTAGCCTGTAGACCCATCCCTGAAAGTTTCATTTTCCTAACCTAACCCCATTCCAAGAAAGTCAAAAGTAGCTAAAGAAGAATTTTACCATATTGTATTTTGTTTATTTAGCATTCACCAAAGTTCGCTTCTCGAGTGTGTTTTATATAATAGACAAGTACCGCCAATACGCACACGAGAAGAGAAGTTATAGGTTAATCCTGATGAAATATACCAAAATATGATGAAAATATAATACTTTATTACCAAAATTATGGAAACTACAACAAAGAATTATGTAAAGCGGGCCGCCCAGAACGCATTATATTAAATACCTAACCCAACCAAAATACCAACTCTATATATTAAATATTTGATAAAAATATAACTATATCGTAGTTTTTCTGCTGGGCGTAAACTAATTATCTCTGAATACAGACAGATAAGAACCATTCTCGCACATCGCAATTTGTAGAGCATAGCTAATACGGAAGTCCCAAAAGTTTTTTTTTCTATTTGATTCCTAAATAGATTGACTTAGAACAAGGTAAACTGAATAATAAAGTATAAGCATGAACATATTTATCATACAATATAAAAGAAAATTAACTTACCTTCGAAACTGTCCCAACTTTCGCCTTTTAATAATCGACGCCAGTCTTTTATTCCCCATTATTCAGGTTCAGGTTCTTTTATTTATAAACTAAATACAACTACAATATGGGTATGCCTGGCTGAGAGTCTAGCTCGTATTACCAGGCAACCAATAACAAATAAAAACAACAAAAACATAATATATAACTGCATTTGTACATAATCACACTTTTGTAAATAGATAAAAAAGAAAGAAAAATGTAAGACTTACCAAGCATCACACCAAGCCAGCAGCCAAATGGAGAACAAACTAAAACAAAACACCAAAAATAGTGAAGTGAAGCCGTGGGGAAACCCTACCAATAGAATGTGCCAGCGGGAAGACCATAACTGAATTTAAAGAAATTAAAAAAAAAAGAAATTAAATAAAATGATCAAAGGGTTAGTAAAAGATTTTTTAAATGACCCCGCAGTGTACAACAGAAAGACTAATATTAAGACCCGACCCATGCACATTCCAAAGTTTGGTTATGCAGTGCCTGAGTGAGAACCTCGATCTCTCAGTGCAAGCTCGGGGTTCAACATACTTAAAAGATCCCCTCGTTCCATAATCGTGCTCACATTGGTTAAATAGATCCATAGCATAGAAAATTGTCGGTAGAATTTGAGCAAAATACTTAACACAAAACATCAATCCATGAAAAGATAATAATAATTCCACTGGTAATATATTAAGGAAAGAAAATATACTTTTATTTGGCGATTTTGATGGTAGGGATATTGGGGAGGGAATGAAAGTTTTCAGAATACGCAGTGCTTTATTTTGCTGCCTTTGAAGTGGTTTTATATGAGTTTTAAATGTATTCAGAAAAATCAGGGGACAATAACTCAGATAAGAATGAACTAGGGCAAAATATACCGATCTCATCGCATGAAAAGGTAGAATAAATTTCAAATGCCGCAATATTCCAACATTCCTTCCCAACTTCATCCGCAATTTAGCAATGTGTTCCTTCCAACTCATATTCTGATCAACTAGCACTCCTAAATATCTCATAGTAGATACACGCTCTAAATAAGTATATTCATCAATGGGTAGTCTACTAAGTTCAGGTAATGACTGGTCAGTACGAGAGAAAATCATGAACTTGGTTTTTGGCATATTAACAGATAATTTATTTGCACTAAACCAAGTTTCTATCCTCTCGAAAGCTGCCAACAAATTCTTCTTAAGCGATCTTTCATCAGTACCGCTCACTGTGCAGGCTGTATCATCAGCGAATAGGACATTTAGCCCGAGATCATCCAGCGCCCTGTTGATGTCGTTAACATAAATAAGAAAGAGTAGAGGTCCAAGTATGGATCCTTGAGGAACGCCGACTTGACCAGTAATACCAAGTAGTGAAGAGGTAGCATTTCCACCATCCACAAACTTACTGCGCCCAGTTAAATATGAGTCAATCAGAGAATTTGTAGGTCCACGTATACCATAATTTTCTAGTTTACGAAGCAAAATTATATGACAAATAGTATCGAACGCTTTTTTAATATCTATAAATATAGTAGCTGAAATTTCTTTTTTATCCAAAGTGTCGTGTATAAACTGTGTGAGAGTCAGAATCGCATGTTCAGAGCTATGACCCTTCCTAAACCCAAACTGAAGGTCATTAAAACATCCCCTCTTATCAAAAAACTTCACTATACGGTTGTAAAGACATCGTTCAATTACTTTTGCGAATGAAGATAGGATCGAGATTGGCGTGTAGTTTGTTGGATCTTTCACATCATCACCCTTATGCAGGGCTAAAACACGTGCAGACTTTAAGCAAGCTGGGAAACGTCCACTTGAAAAACATAAGTTGATAATATGAACTAAAAATTCTGTAACATCAGGCATTATCCGTTTTAATAGGCTTGTCGATGAGCCATCCGTACCTTCCGACGACCCATTCTTCAGTTGGTATATAACTTGCAGTAATGCATCTGCTGAGACCGGCGTTAGGAAAAGAGAGCAATCCGATGGAGGCGGCATGTAAGCAGAATATGCTGAATCGGGTAAACTTCGAGTTGGTGCCTCAAGTGATGTTACGTGACCAATATTTGCGAAGTGCTCATTTAGGACACCAACAACATTTCGCTTTCCTTTAACAATTTTCTTGTCTTTTGGTGATAATATCTCTTCCGGAAGGTTTTTCATTTTCTTTTTCCCAAGGCATTCATTAATAATCAACCAAGTCTTTTTTGGGGACCCTTCAGCATTTTTAAATTCCTGAAGATAGTATGACTGCTTCGCTTGTCGCAGTAATTTTGTCAGACAATTTCTGTACTGCCGAAATTTGGCCTGATTTTCATGTGTAGGATCTGCCATGAATTTCCTGAAGAGGTTATTTTTGGTATGTATAGAGGACAGAACAGCAGCTGTAATCCATGGTTTCTTTGGTTTAATATAACGCCTAGCTTGCCTGCTTGATAAAGGACATGTCTTATTAAGTACTATTTCAAACTGATTGATGAAGTATTCTGTAGCTTTGTCCACGTCGTCACATTCTAAGCAGGGAGACCGGTCGACTTGGGACAGTAAACTTTTCAGTTTATCAATCGAAGCAGCGTCCAGTCTTCTTGACCTCAATGAAGAGGGTTTAGGGGAGGGACCCGTTTCAAGGTCGCACAGGATCGTAAAATGGTCAGAAGTATCATCAACTATAACGTTACAGCCTAGTGTCTCTAAATTTGTGAAAATATTGTCAATTAACGACGCTGACGACTCCGTGATTCTCGTCGGGATCCGGCATGTTAGAAGCAAACCCGCGGACATACAAATCGTTACAAAGTCAACGGCAACATCATTCGAAAGCATTGAATTCACATCCCTATGTACATTACTAATATCAATATTAAAATCACCCAACATCATTAACTTACACTTTCTTTGGGTCATCAGCGAGCTAAGTTCATCGAACTTTTCTACAAATTGTTTAGCAGCCGAACTCGGCGGCCTATATAGGACGCAACATAATACTTTCGAAGGACTTAAATCTAGCTCAATAGCAAAAAATTCAAAAGCCATTTCTTCATAAAGGTAATCATAATCATTCACTTCTCTTACAGGTATACTATCATTTACAAAAAAAGCCAACCCTCCTCTCTGTCTACCTATTCTATGTTTAAATAACGACTTATACCCATTTATATGAGCTAGCTCAGAAGATTGCTCCTTTAAAAATGTTTCACATGCACCAAAAACATCAATCTTATGGTCGGGAAGCAATAGTGAAATATTTTCTAAACTACTCATAATTCCACAACAATTTCGAAATGCTGTTCTCAGACACTTCTTTGTTGGTTTACTCATAATCATTCCTAGAGAAAGGTATTTGTTCATGGGTAAATTATTAATAAAATAATCATAAGTGTTTTCATCCTCTCTGTCAATGCATGAAAGAATCTGTGATAAATTCAAGGGTCTCTCCTCCAACTCACTCAACCTATCGCGAGTTCCACCACAGCCACCACTATTCAAATTAAAAAAAAAAATAACTCACCCATATTCTCCACTTGGCGGTGGGCTGGGGCGACACAGTGGAAAAAAGTCAACGGCAGTACGTTCCTGTAGAATTTCTGCAACAAAAGATATACGGTAAGAAAACTGAACCAATTTTAATGGATTTAGGCCTAGGAGCTCAGAGATAGATGAGCAGGGATTTGGAAATAAGTGAAAAATACGGAAAAAAGGAAAGCACATAGGAACGAAAAGAGCAAAAAGAAAGGAAACAAAAATAAAGAAGAACATAGAGAACGAGATAAATACACTTTTTTTTAAGTAGGACACTTTACTTATCGATCTTCACATTCCTAAGCAGCATAGACTATATACTGAATAATAAAAAACAAAAACATAATCAATCTGACAAATCATTATATAGATATATATACAACTAATATTAGCATTCGTCATGTGTTACCCATGGGCCAGTAATATCGTTTCTAGTTTGCAGCAATAGTCTGGCCCCGGATTGTTTCACTCG
>JAQQPU010029733.1:0-10002 GCA_029168905.1 Artemia sp. Kazakhstan ARC1039
CTCAGAGGTAAAAAATCAAACTCTTAGCTAAAATTAAACTAAACTAGCACTCTAACAAAAAAAACTCTAAGCTAAAATTCTAAAATCTTAACTAAAACTAAACTATACTAAAACTCTAAGCTAGGTCTCTAAGATAAAACTCTAAACTCTTAACTACATGTAAACTAAACTAGAACTCCAACAGAAACTCTAAGCTAAGACTCTATGCTAAAACTCTAAACTCTTAACTATTAATAAACTAAACTTCAACTCTAACATAAACTCTAAGCTAAGACTCTAAGCTAAAACTCTAAACTATTAACTAAAAGTAAAATAAACTAAAACTTCAACAAAAACTCTAAACTCTTAACTAAAACTAAAATAAACTAGAACTCTAGAAAAAAAACTCTAAGCTAAGACTCTAAGCTAAAATTCTAAACTCTTAACCAAAACTAAACTAAACTAGAACTCTAACTAAAAACTCTAAGCTATGACATTAAGGTAAAACACCAAACTCTTAACTAAAACTAAACTAGAACTCTAACTGAAACTCATAGGTAAAAAAATCAAACTCTTAGCTAAAATTAAACTAAACTAGAACTCTAACAAAAAAACTCTAAGCTAAAATTCTAAAATCTTAACTAAAACTAAACTAAACTAGAACTCAAATTAAAACTCTAAGCTAAGACTCTAAGGTAAAACACCAAACTCTTAACTAAAACTAAACTAAAACTCTAACTGAAACTCAAAGGTAAAAAAATCAAACTCTTAACTAAAATTAAACTAAACTAGAACTCTAACAAAAAAAACTCTAAGCTAAGACTAAGCTAAAACTCTAAACTCTAAAATAAAATTAAAATAAACTAGAACTCTAACAAAAACTCTAAGCTAAGACTCTAAGCTAAAACTCTAAACTATTAACTAAAACTAAACTAAACTAGAACTTCAACAAAAACTCTAAGCTAAGACTCTATGCTAAAAACTCTAAATTCTTAACTAAAACTAAACTAAACTAGAACTCTAACTGAAACTCAAAGGTAAAACATCAAACTCTTAACTAAAATTAAACTAAACTAGAACTCTAACAAAAAGCGGAGCATCCCTGCGGCGCTTCCCCCGACCCGCGGCGCATCCCCATGCGGCGCATTCCTGGCCCGCGGCGCTTCTCGGGCCCGGGGGACCTTTAAGGACCGGGGGAGGGCCTTTGGGGTCCGGGGGCCCTTTGGGGGTCCGGGGGCCCTTTGAGGGTCTGAGGAGGGCGTTTGGGGGGCTGGGGCTCTTTGGGAGCTTGGGGGACCTTTGAGTACCGGGGGCTTCCTTCGGGGTTGGGGTAGAGGGATTGGAACCCTTTGGGGTTGGGGTAGAGGACCTTGCAACACTGTTCAAATGGAACTTGTGTATTATAACGACCACAGAGTTTGACCCTCAAATTCTCTTCTAAAACCTTTCCTAAAATCTTCTTTTAAAATGTCTCTAACTGTTTCGCCGAAATAATCCCATAAAATGGATAAAACGGTTTCGCCCAAATAATCCCTAAACGTAATTTCAGCGTGTTCCTTTTGTTTTTGGCATCTCTGCGCTAACGCATTTCAAATTAATAAGAAACCTGATTCCCGCGCTAAAACAATTCATCGCTAAGATGTTTCTTGGAGAACTGTTTCCATGGCGTTTGGTTATTAATATCTTTTGGAGTTCGACCAAAAGAGTTGTTTCCGAGGCAAAGACATTAATGACTTGGATCTATTCCTGGAGAAATGTTGACAGTACCTGTCAGACATTATTAAACTTTGCCTGGAAACAATTTGATTAATGATTGACAGTACCTGTCAGACATTATTAAACTTTGCCCGGAAACAATTTGATTAATGACTGACAGCACAGGTGTTCCAAATTCCCAATCCATTACGCAATCAATTTCCCAGAAATCCATTTCCCCTAGGGACTCTATGCCCATATTTGGTGTGCTGTTCGGAGTAGCGCCCCCCTCTCTACTGTTATACTACTACTACTACTACCACACTACTCCATTTAAAATATTGAGGGAAAATTTCATCTAAATGAAAAGACTCTATGTGCATGCACTTTGGCAAAAGAACATATCTCAAGAATTGATTTGGTTATTAAGTTGGAACTAATGCTAAAAGGGGAAAATAATCTGACCAAAAGTTAATATGTGCACGCTACTATAATACTTCTATCTCTGCTAAATTTACAACTCCTACTTCTTCAACTACTACTTCTTTTCCAACTACTTGTAAAGGCAATACGTTAATACTGCTGCTGTTTCTAGTACTACCGCTATTTTTTTTAATACTATTACTAATAATACAAATACTACTACTATAACTACTATTACTACTATGCCTAAGGGTATGAAGGTGAAATTTTCAAGAAATTTTTTCTGGGGGGGGGGTGAACTTAATCACAACACGCCATCTGCATGTAGGTTGTCAAAAGGGTGTAAAAACAATATCTTAGGAACAGCTTGGCGTGTGAAGTTGAAAATAACAGGCCGTGTTGAGGGGAATGTTGAACTAACAAAAAGAAAATATTTACATCCTATTACTACTGCTTCTACTACTGCTACTATTATTACTACGGACAGAAATTACAGTAAATAAACCGAGTCAAACTCAAAACGGGCAAAAATTAACATGAATAGTGCTGACAGCCCCCATGCCTTCTCAAGACCAGAACATAATTTGCACTTTACTGAAAAAAAAAAAATGACCGTGGATTGTCATTTTAATATGCATATACAGATATTTATTCCTAAAAGTTTCACGAATTTTTATTTGATAAAGTTAAAAAGTGAAAATATTTAAAATGTATTTTGTTTTCAGCAAAGTGCAAATTTTTTCTGGTCTTGAGACGCCATGGGGGTTGTCAGCACTACTTACGTTAATTTTTACTCATTTTGAGTTTGACTCGGTTATTTATTGTAATTTATATTCGTTTTGGGTTTCATTTATGTATTGATGGTGTTTTGTGGTAATTTTATGCTTGGAAGATTATTTGACTTAATTCCTGTTCATTTTTAGTTTGATGGATCTCTTTACTTTTCTTTGAAAAACTTGTTTTGTGGAAAAACTTTTTAAAATTAATCACTGCTAAGAAGGGAGCAAAGGAAAACGTCAACTTTCTTCAACAATGAGAGAACTAATTCGCACTTGTAGCCCCGTTCTTCTGCTTTAGTCCCAGACACTGAAAGTGAAATCACAAACTCAATCGTAATCACAAACAGAAATGGCTTATAAATGTAGAAGACAGTACCCTTTGGGCCTTTGATAAAAAGCGTTCTCTTTAGGATCTGTAATTTTTTCTTTCTTCTGCTGTAAGACAACATTTTGGTTATGGGGTCAAGGAATCGTTGCACTAACTTAAGCACTTCTAGGTTCCATTCTAGTTTCAATTTGAAACTGCTGCCTGATGGTTTGTCTGCTTCAATTTGAAACTGCTGCCTGATAGTTTGCCTGCTTCAATTTGAAACTACTTCCTGATAGTTTGCGTGCTTCAATTTGAAGCTGCTGCCTGATAGTTTGCCTACTTCAATTTGAAACTGCTACCTGGTAGTTTGCCTGCTTCAATTTGAAACTGCTACCTCATAGTTTGCGTGCTTCAATTTGAAACTGCTGCCTGATAGTTTGCCTACTTCAATTTGAAACTGCTACCTTGTAGTTTGCCTGCTTCAATTTGAAACTGCTACCTCATAGTTTGCGTGCTTCAATTTGAAGCTGCTGCCTGAGAGTTTCTCTGCTTCAGTTTGAAACTGCTGCCTGATAGTTTGCCTGCTTCAATTTGAAGCTACTTCCTGATAGTTTACCTGCTTCAATTTGAAACTGCTGCCTGACCGAACATGTTTGAGCTTACTCTGCATTTTTAGAGTTACATAAACCACAGACATTTGGAACTGCTTTTGCTATTTTTTAACTATTTCACCATTTTTCGTTTTTACCTTTTTCTCTTTTTTCTTTTCTTACTTTTAATTTTGACTTGCCACTTGCTTGAAACTGAACTGTTTAATAGCAATATGTTCTCAGTTCTTTTTTACGGTTCAGAAAACTGGCACCTTAACCAGCAATCAGAGAAGAGATTACTGAGATTTGAAAATATTTGCCTACGTCGTATCCTAAACCTCCACTGAGCACAGCGAGTCACGGATGCGACGAGTACTTACGTCGGAACCATTAATTCCAGACGTGACAAAATACCACAAATGGAGGTACCTAAAGTACGCTATCAGAATGCTCTAAACTCGGCTTCCAAAGCTATCCTTCAATGGCAGCCAGTTAGATTCAGAAGAATCCAACCTACCCTCCAGCGTAGCTACGCCCTTGACCCCCCGAAGTCTCTAAGCATCTCTGCAACTCAAGTGGGAAAACGTGAAGGCAGTAGCACCCCTAATGTCAGACTGGCTACTGTTCTTGGATGCCCTAAGTGCCTCTACAGGCACAGGAAGAACTATGGTTCCGAGGTAAGGTTTCTTGTGTTGGCACAAGTATTTGAGTGCTTTTTTCTTTGAAGACCGATTTCTTCTTTCTAGATTAAACAGTCGTGTCATTGTGTCACTGTCTTATATAAGACCATACTGCTAATGAGACGCCATTTCAAATAAACAAAAATATTTTTTTAAATGTATATTTCCTGTGATACTTAAATTCTTTGCAGGTATAATATGGCAGGTCATATGAAGTTTCTGCTCACTCTGATTGGTGGATTTTTCATCTTCAACGAGTGGCCCCAACAAAATCAGATTCTTGGAATTGTGTGCACCCTGGGTGGTGTCTTAGCCTATACTCATATTAAAGTACGTAAAAAACGTTCGCTTTAACATGCAATTAAGACTACTAACCAGTATTTCATTTTGTCGAAATGTATGGGGTTAAGTTTACTCGTAAATTATTTAGTAAGCTGAGTTTAGATTATTCTTTTTCCTAGAATTACTAAGTTGTAGGTGCAAGGCTTAAGTTCTTGACAAAATCAAATTTTAGATTGTATATTTTAAAAAAGTTCCTCCTGGGCTATCTCTGGCGCATAGGGAATCAAATGGTGTTTCATATGAGTATATTTTACCTACTGGTCGCCTTTGTCTACAGCCGTGCGGAAGTTGGGATCGAAACCCAGGCACTGCTTTGCTATACAGAGACCACAGTGCTACCACATGTAAAATTGTATTTAGAGGGAAAAGATTGAGAGGGCGAGCTTCATAAACAAAATATGGATCTGACTTTGTATTATCATGCCCAAAGTCTGTGGCATATGCCGCATTGTCATAAAGCCGTTTCTTCATTTGCCGTTTTCAGGAGAACTTAACTAAACATCGTAAGTACCGATGACCAATTAACGTACGCCTTGAGTGGGTGGGGTAAAAACTTCCCTAGTTATGTACATCCTGATTGGTTACCCATTTGACGTCACATGGCCAACTTCACGTGAAAACAGTAAGGAAGATAGGACTTAACTGTTTATGATTTTGAAAAAAAAGTTTTTAAAGTTTTTTCGCATATTGCATAAACAGAATATTTGTTTGTATATTAAAGGATGTACTAATAAATGGATGAAAAGCATTATTGGCATTTTTACGTATGTGGTTAGAACTCTGCTTTAATCAAGATTTCTTCAAATAAAGAAAAGTGCACACGGGCATTTTTAGCTTTGGACGGATTTAACAATTTTAGTTTTAATAATTTGAAATTAATAATTTTAATAGCAAATTGGCTTAAGGGTACTTTTCCTTACATCTTGCTTTCAATTCTCGAATTCAAACTTTTGTGACTGAAAAAGTTATCAATTATTTCCTGTGTTTAGCCATATTTTTTTTAAGCTATATTCTGTTGTTCTTTTATAATATTTTCAGTATTACATACTTTGCGGCACTAAGTAACATTGAATGGTCAATATGGTTCTCGTTCTTTACTCCGTTTAAGCAAAAGGTATTATGAATATCTTGAACCTTCGCTTGAAGGGAGCATCAGATGGCTTTGATGGGATAACACCCTCACGGAATTGGTTCTAGACTGCCGAATTAGTTAAATTTAATTAGAGTATTGAGTTACTCAACCTGTATATTCGTAGCTGAACAATTTTACCATCTTGGTAAATGATTAAAACTTTACTATCCTAGGCCTCCTTCTCTCCTACCAACGTAAAATTATTAGTTGTCAATTTACTAATAATTGTTTCTGCGAGGTAACAGATTATTGTTATTTACAGCAGTCTGCAAAATCTCTAGCTATTTGAAATGTTTTTTTTTTTTTTTTACAAAGTTGACAACCTTTGTGTGTTGCTTCATCAATGCTTGTGGAAATAATCTTATTATTACTTTCTTATGCTTGTTCGGGACGCTGTTTTAGAGGAACCTGTTTCTTAGTTAAATAAAAAACTATTTTTTCAACTGAAAGTAAAGAGCAACATTGAAACTTAAAACGAACATAAATTCTTCTGCATATGAGTTGCGCTGTCCCCTCGCTCGTTACGCTAAAGTCTTAAAGTTTTTGTAATACTTCTCATTCCAAATCAACGTTATTTTTGTTTGAGTAATCTTTCCTAAATAAACAGGACAACAATTCAAACCTTAGCGTAAACAGCAAAGCTTGAGGAAGGGGTAGCCCTCCCCCCCCTCCTATACAGAGTAACTTCTGTTCGTTTTAATTTGTAATATTGCTCCGTAATTTCGGTCGAAAAACTTGTTTTATTATTAAATTCCTGACCGTTTTTAAATTATGCCAGGAAATCCCCTTCCTTTCCCCCCTCCCATTTAACATTTCTTCTGGAAAATTCCCCCCGTAAATTTTGCCTCCCACGGAAAATTCCCCCCACAGAAAATTACCCCGAAAAATGTTTGTACATTTCCCTATAACAAGTACAACATGGGCAAATTGTGTAAATTACAGCCCCTTCTTCATGGACTATAGAAGGTCATGTCATCACCAAAAGCATAGTTATTGGACCTTTAAGCTATGCTAAATCAAATGGCTATCTTAAAGTTTTGATCAGGTGTATTTGAAGAAATGGGCGTGGGAAGGGGGCTAGTTGCTCTCCAATCTTTTTTTCCCCAAAAAGGGCTGTAAAATTTCTGATTTCCGTTCGAATGAGCTCTCTGTTGATCTTCTAGGACCATTGGTTTGATACGATCACCCTTTGAATAAAAAACTCACAGAAATATATAAACACGCATCCATGGTATTTCTTCAGGCAAGAAAAAAGTACAAAATTCCCCATTTTTGTAGATAGGAGCTTGAAACCTGTACAGTAGGATTCTCTAATATTCTGAATTTGATGGTGTGATTTTTCATTAATATCGCTTGAATTTTTGAGAGTGTTTCTCCCCTTTTTCGAAAATCAAGATAAACTTTCTCAGGCTCATAGCTTTTGATGGGTAAAATTAAACTTAATAGATTTTATATATTTGGAATAAGTATAAAACCCACTACTTTTGATGTATCTGTTGTTATTAAAATTCTGTTTTCTAGAGTTTCGGTTACTAGTAGGTCAAGTCGCTTCTTACTTATAGTTCGTTACCATGAACTGTTTGATATTTCCTGCATAGTTAACGGTTTTTCGATTGTAAATAAAATATTTTTTTAGTTAGAAGTTCGGTTTCTATATGCCAACAGAAAATTGATTGGAACAAATGAATAAAATTACAGATTGCTTTCGTGCAATAAATTTTGCCTAAACTAACTGGAAGAAGATGAAATTTCAATTTGTGCACCGAGAAAGAGGACAATCTCAACGGGAGAATTTTAATATTGCTTCCTCTAAAAATAAAGCTGGTGATTCTTCTAATTTTCAATTTGGCTTATTGGGACGGCATAAACAACCTTCGAACAGACTATCCATTCTCAACCTATTTAGTGTCGTGTCCCCCCCCCTAAAAAAAGATCTCTTAGTAAATAATAATTTTAACCGTTTTTATAAGTCGTTTTATAAGTTGAGCTTAATTATCTCATTAGTTATTGATTGGCTCGTGCTTCTTCTTTTATTAAGTTTTATTTTTGTATGGGCATGTACATGTATTTATATTATTGTACATTTGATTGTAAACTATTAGCTAGTAAATAAAAGATTACTTGGTATATGAGTGCTCAATTTCTGTAGGCTTGCTGCAACTCCTATTTTATGGTATCGTTACCATCCAGGTTGAGAAACAACGGCAAAGGCAAAGAGAAGACAAGAAAATTTCCATGTCCCAGCACTAAAATGAATTGCGATAAAATACCGAAAAAATGAAGAAAAGAGCTGGGGTGATTCTATCTCATAAATGAAAAATGTCTGATTTAAGCGCCTTCTATGGCTAATTAGAGTTAAAAAATGCGGAGGAGAAAAGGTGTCAGTTTTATTTTGGAAGTTATTACTTGTTGTGCAGACGCCTGGTGGGCTGCTTCACAAAGAATGTTTTACAATTTTGTGCACTTAGCTAGATGTCATCAACTTGAACCAATCAAATTGTTTATAAAAAAAAAGAAGCAACTGAATTTATAAATTACCACCATCTTATTTTTATGGAAATAGATGGCAGTACTTTCATGAAATAGAAAGAAACTGAGTTGCGGGCTTTTTTATGTCCCTAGGTGATGATAACTATGTCAGATACGCCTCGAGATAATTTCGTACACGAATCGAGAGCCTGGAAATAAGAGCGATTTCCGGCGACAAGTTCTTAATAAATTGTATATTGTTACTTATACATAAGTGACCTTCCTACAAACCTGAGACTCTTCTGAAGTTCTGTATAGACGCATTGTCTCCCTCTGGCTAAGGATGTGTTGCATGAGCGTTTAGTTACATACACCACAGTCAAGACCGTGCAGATCTTCGCAGCTTTTTATTATGCATAAAAACAGCAATTGTGCATAGCATATTTGTGCTTTATAAACTAAGTAAATCTTTCTATGCGATCGATATTATTACTATGCAATTTTTTCCCTTTATTTTCTTTTCTTCATTATTTTTGTTATGTAGATGAAATATTTTTCAAGAGGACAAAGTAATTTTTTATGCAGTCTAATTCTCATCTGAAGTGTTTTCCCCATCCAATAATAGCGAGACCATAATGAACCCAATCATAAGTTACCTTCACCAGTTGGACACGACTATATTGGTCTTTTCTGGAATTCTTGAAACGGTAAACACCTATTCACAATGGGATATAGCTAAAGTTGGAGCTGTTCATAATAACATTTAACTCAATTCTAAAGCTGACGAGAGCCTGCACCGAAGTTCTATTTATTTGAAAATTTCTTCTTTATTATAGCTAAAGTCGTCCGATTAGAGCTTAATTATCAATCCTTAGCTGTGTAGAAAGTAGACTGTAAAGGGACTTTCCTGTTGTTGAGCAGTGGGATTGATCTTTGCCTGGTAATACGGGACAACTACAACCCGCGGCAGGGCTGGAATTTAGATTCTGATGATGACATTATGCGGAAACATCTTTATAACAATGTAAACAAAAAAAGAGGAAATGTTGATCCTGTAGTGGCGCAGTGGTATTGATCTCTGCTAGGTAAACTGGGACCCAGAGTTTGATTTCAGCTGCAGCGACCCATCGCACGGCCCAGGATTCGATTTCTGTGATGAGATTAAGTAAAAAATGTCTTAATAACAAGAAGAAGAATACATTTTAGGTCCTGCGTAGCGCAATTCCTCTCTTTTTGGTAAATATGAGACCCAGACTTCGATCTCAGCTGCAGCAACCCACCACAGGGCTCGAAAGTTGATTTTGGTGATGATATGGGAAAGTGTCTCCATAATAATCTAAACAAGAAGAAGCAGAAGAGAATAAATCTTCTACTCTATGTTGACACTGTGGGATTAATCCATGCTTGGTAATACGGGGCCCGGGATTCGATGTCAGCTGCCTCAGAGCCAGGAATTTCGATAATGCTTTAACGTCTCCAAATAATCGTACAAGAAGACGAAAAAGAATAAAGCTTATGACTCTGCCGTTGAACAGTTGATTGATCACTGTTCAGCACTATGGGGCCGGAGGTTTGGTCCAAGCTGCCGCGGGGTATGGAATTG
>JAQQPU010029735.1:0-10001 GCA_029168905.1 Artemia sp. Kazakhstan ARC1039
ATATATAAACATGTTGCCGTGAATGTCCGAAATCTGGTTAATGTTTGAAATTCCTTTTTCTCTACCTTAGTTCTACCCTAGGATGTATGGATGGATGATAGACAAAATCTAACAACAAGTGAAAATCACATCATTTCTTATACAATTCTGGAAAACGCTTATGCCAGATTTGCCACCTCTCACTCAATTCAATTCAAACATTTATTACCCACAACTACAAGGGAACAAGTAGTACAAGTTGCGTATAAACATAATAATAAAAAGGAAACAAAAAAGAGCATCAACAAAACACTCGCAATTAATTTCTACTAAGAAATAACTGTAAAAGACCATGGTCAGCGCCAATTTTACAAAATGCATCTGCAGAAAGCTTTTTGTGTAGGTCACCGAGCTTTTGAGAAAGATTTCTTTCAATTCCAAAAATGAAAATGTTAAAAAAGGTATTTTTGAAATCTAGGGGTATTTTTTTGTTTATTTTGTTTTTTATGAAAATATTAATTTGCATACCAACAATGAAAATACTAAGTCGTTGTAGCCATTCCCCCCTTCCACCAATAGCAACCCCTGCTTTTTGGAATTACTTCGTTTTTTTATTGTCATTCGTTTTACTCGCTTTGATAAAAAAAAGGAATTGGATATGCTGAAAGGCAGATATAGTTATTCTGAAATAGCATTTCCTGTGACGGGAAAATTTAGCCAGAAGTTAGCTTGCTTGACACTGCACGTAGAAATAAAGAAATAAAAATCAGGTTATATGCGTATATCTGTTATATCCGTAACATGGAATTTTTTAACTAGATACCGATTTCTAGTCCATGGCGGCAGAGAAAGAAGAAATTTGCAAAATTTGAAGTATGTAACTTTAATCTTTTTCAAATGCTTTAGCTTGAGAACAGAATGAAAACCCGAAAAATAAAGTACAGAATGATCAGAAAAAATCGAGAATAAGCGCCTAAGAGCTCTTCTGTTATATTTTCCACGGTTTGCTACAATTTTTGAATTACTGAACTAAATTTTTCTTACTGCATCGGCAACAATTTGTTTACGGAAAAGAGCTAGAGAATTAGAAACAGTAATACCAAGCCACCGAAAGGAAGAGACAGAAAGTACAGAAAATTCATTACATACCAGAGGAGTAAACGAAGACAGATTATAAGATAAGAATTCACACTTGTCAAGATTCAGGGATAGACCAATATTTAGGAAAAATTGAGAAACTAAAGAAACCATCGCAGAAAGAGCAGACTTAGTACGAATAATCAACAGGATGTCATCAGCATATGCAATGTAAGAAATATCAGTAGAACCAGAAATATAAGTGCCTGAGATCTTTTCCAGAACAGTAGAAATACAAATTTTGAAAAGGGTTGGTGATAAAACACCTCCCTGGCTTACGCCTCGAAGCACTTTAATAGTTGTTTCTGGAGAAGATTTCAGGCGGAGGTAAGAATTAGAATACCAAAACCGTAGAAGGTAATTAACCGACAAATTAACACCAGAAGAAGCCAGAGAAAAGAAAAACTGGTTATGAACAACAGAGTCAAAAGCCTTTGAAAGATCAAGTGTACAAAGATATACGCCTTTATCCTTAGAAGTATAGAAAGTAGAATCGAAGAAAGGACACGATGAACATGTTGGCACCCCACACCAGATCTGAAACCAAGTTGATTTTCACCAAAGAAAGAAATATTTTTAGTTATTTAGGCTAGGTAAAAGAACATACTCAAAGACCTTGCTAATATTGCAAGAAACATAAACTTGAATAGTGTATTTGCAATGAGCTAGGGTGTTCCAAAGTTTGATGGTCTTGTCACGACTACCAGAAATGATCTGACGGTTGTCAACAGAGAAGGCTACACTTAAGACATCCTTAGTGTGATCTTCAAAAGTTCTAGTTGATTTTCCAGTGGACAAGTCCCAAAGCCTGTTGGCGGTTTACCTCATTTTAAAATTGAAGTCACGCTGCCACACAAAAAGCTTTCCGGGACGACAGAGACGCCAAGCACATTTGAAACAAAAGCGCAAGATGTGACACAAGTTGAGCACATTGGGGAGTTAGATGCTTTTTAGAGATACCATTAGCATCAATAGATTTCGATTTACGATGTGTCAAAGCATTCATAATTTCACAACGCGATATAGGCAGAACAAAGCGCTGACTTAAAAATCTAGGGACTATTTTAACAAACGCTTCGCCAAACTTTCTATGAACAGAATAATTCAAAACGGAGAATATCTTCGAATAATGTGCATGCCAAGAACTTGGTGGAATAGCATCACTACTCACATCAGAATTGTCTGTTTTACTTGAATTAATTACTTTCCTCCATTCTTAAGGCGAAGATGGAAAATCAAGCCCACGGTATCGGACGCTTTTTAGATACTTCTTGAATTCTAATTTAGTTTTCTGTTTAATAAGAAAAACATTACCAGACTTAGGCCGACCAATTCTGTCCAAACTTTTAGCCAAAATTTAGCTTTATTTTTACAGGCCTTAAGGTTAGGGCCAAGTGACCAAAGAAGCTTTTGAGTATTCTTTCGGATTCGCTTTAATGGGACAGAAAATTTTTCAGCTTCTTTCATAGCGGAGAGGATATAATGATAATATCAGTCATTTCATATTTAGCATTAATAAAATTCTGGCTACACTGCAGAAGCTGATACGGAACATAAATCGTACTTAGAAGTGAAGCCAATGTTGTAAGATAAACAGAAAAATTCGAATTTTTCCAATCAGGCTTATAAAACCATTTAGAACGTATGCCGCGACTCTTGGATATACTCCCAGAACAAACTGCAGGCATTGATAGACAAAAGGACAGCGGGAGGTGATCAAGATCTTGCTCGTCAAAATGAACCGTAACTGGCGAGCAGACAAGAGCTGCAGAACAAATAACGTGATCAATGTTTGATTTACTACCTGAATGGTGAATATACGTATAATCATGGGACTTCCGAACAATTTTATAAGCCGGAAGAGAATCAAGAAGCTGATCATTCCTTACATTATCAGAAATCAGATCGGTATTAAAATCACCAGCAATAACAAAATGTAATACATGATCCGATATCTTTTGAATTAAAGTTTTAAGTACATTACAAGCACAAGAGAATTTCTGATGTGAATAAATGGAACGATCATTATATGGCAGATAAGTAAGTAAGTAAGTAAGTATGACGGCACTAGACCCTTAAGGTCCAACCGGCGGTGCTGATCTCCGTTTCGTGTCCCTTCAGCCAGGAAGTGCGATGGGGGGCTGGGGGCCAACCATCCTGTGCTCTCACACACCCTTCCTGCTTACCTTCCCCAGATTTCTCCAGGTACCCATCTAGAGCTGGGTCGACTCTGGCTAAGCTTACAGAGTCACACCATTGACCCACGTCCCAAACCAAATAACTGGCCACGCCAGGGACCGAACCCGTGCCCCTTGGACAAAGAATTCTCCAACCAGCGCACGTCCACTTAGCCAGGACGGCTTACAGGCAGATACACATATCTGCTTATATGGCAGATACACATTAATTAATACAATTTTACCAAGACGCACAGCAAGAAAAGTGAGTTCTGATATTTAGAACCGAGACTACCTGTCTTGGCTTTGTCTCCAATTGGTCAATGGTTTGATGGCAACTTGATTAATTCAAAAATCAACTTTGCGAGTCAGCTTTTTCAGTCTTATGCAAGCTATAATGGTAAAAGTTAAAGTTCGGTTTGGTTACTAATCGAACCTAACCTGTTGTCATCAAACCTTGCATTAAATATAAAAAGTTGACTGGCAACACTGACTAAATCCAAGGAGAAAATCGAATTTATTAACATAAGGAGATTTTTAAGTTTCCATGCTATTTTATAGTGTATGTTACTGGTTATCCAAAATTGTTGGTTGATGCAAATTTTCTTTCTATTTCGTCATGGAGTAAATATTAATTTGTTTGTTTGCTCTGCAGGAAAGACCTGGCGTTTTCCCGTGTTTCTCACTTGTACAACCCATGGAACGAAGGAAAAAATGTCAAAATCGGACGAGATGGTCAAGTAAGTCATTTTGACTTAATTTTTGATTTATTTTTGAACGGTGGCTTTTATTCTGTTTTGTCTATAGTAGGGGGTAGGGGAAACCGAAGTGAGCAGTTCTGTATTTGGATAATTCTAATGTCATACTAGGCTCTTTTAATGGTTCTTGTAGCTGGATGTTCTGGAGTCCCCGACAGGAACTTCTTTGCACCAATTCTAAGGTTTTTTTAGGGAATCCTTGATGCTTCAAAAATTGTGCTTAATTTTCTTTCAGGCTTTTTTTTTTTTTTTTTGCTTTCCTGCCCAAATTTTGGTCAGGTAACACTTCTGTTTCCACACTCAAATAGAAAATTATTAGCCAACATTGTTAGTACACTACTAATACTGCTACTAACCCCTTACCGCAGCACCGAGTCACCTGAGGTCAAAACAGCTACGCACGATCCTCCTTCATCCTAATCTATTCAAAGTCTCCCTATTTACAACCTCCCAGGAAGTTTCCATTTTCGTTAAATCTTTCTTTACGCTGTCCTCCCACCCCAACCGCGGACGACCTGCTTTCCGTTTAGCCCTAGACGGTTAGCCGAAAAGGACTATCTTTGGCAATTTGTCATCCTTCATCCGCAGAACATGCCCTAGCCATCTCAACCTTTCTCTCATCATAGCCATAGAAAGCGGGATTGAACCACACTTTTTGTAGAGCCTAATGTTTGAAATACGGTCAGTCAACCGGGTACCCAAAACAATCCGTAGACTCTCTACGGATTACAATCCGTAATCTCTGGAAAACATCTAGCGAATCTTCCTCCGTTTTTTGGAGTGCCTATACTTCAGAAAAATATTTGTCTACTGTCAACACTTTAGCTAGCAATATTCTACTCTTGGTTTGCAGACTTGTCTTTCTATTTTTCCAAACTTTTTTCAACTGTAAAAAAAAGACACCCTGAGCCTTGGTTATTTTACTTTTAACATCTTCACTGCTCCCACCATCTTTGTTAATAATACTACCAAGGTAGGTGAAGCTATCCAGTTATTTGATCTTTTCGCTACCCAACGTCACCTTTCATCTTCACTTATTCCTAGTATTAGCGACTTGTATATTTAACATTAAGGATCAGACCTATTCTAGCACTCGGAAAACCTCTAAAAGTTCATTCAATTTTGCTCACACTTTCATCTAGGATGCTTAAATCCTCCTTGGAAAGTTTCAAAGTCCAGGAAAGTTTTTCAATCAAAGTCGAGGAAGGCCCCCCCCCCCCGCCATTTGATTCCGTGCTCTCCTTTGCCTCTCTTGTGCTCCGTATAAATAGGGATAAAAGGTAACCCTGCTTAACTCCTGATTTAATATGAAATCAACTACTAACCTCATTTCCTACCTTAACTGCAGCAGTGCTATTTTCGTACATAGCTCTAATCGCTTTTATGTATTTGTCTGGTACATCATACAAGGATAAAGCCTTTGCTAAAGCTCTTCTATCAGCTAAATCAAACGCCTGCTCGTAATCTATAAAACTGAGAAGTAAAGGTGTTTGATGACTCTGGCACTTTATAATCTTCAACCTAAGAGTGAAAATTCGGTCGACAAATCCTCTGCCCTTCCTAAAACCGCACTGTTCTTCTCTTAAAGCTTTGTCTACAGCATCTCTCAGTCTAAAAAGTATCATCATACTAAGTAATTCGCTACCTACAGAGACCAGGATAATGCCTCCGTAATTATCACACTCACTCCTATCACTTTTTTTTATACAGGGGTCTAATTAGGGTTTTCCTAAAATCGCTAGGTGCTTCCCTTTTTCAAAAATCATATTATAATCTTCATTTACTTGTTTCGATCCTCATATCCACCATATTTGAGAAACTCATTTACCACACTATCACCACCTGGGGCCTTATTATTTTTAATGTTTTTAGTACTGTCACTAATTCTTCCTTACAAAATAGATCTTTCTTGACGTCCAATGTGTTACAATCTTTTTCCTGTAACTCTATCCCGGTTCAGCGTATTGTCAAAATGTTCTGCCCACCTCTTTGTAACTCTTTCCCTCTCACTAATTGTGGCCCCGTTCCAATCTTTAACTGGGACAAGTCCGATTGACTACTTTCTCTCAATTTATTAACATGCCAGTACAATATTTTACTATTATGCCGTCTAGCTGTATCTTCCAGATCCTCGGCAATTTTATCCATGGCCTCCACTCCATACCTTCTTAGTTCAAGTTAGATCTTCTACATTGTCGAATTTTAAACTCTCCAGATTATTATTCAACCGTTCCTTGAAAGTTTCTCTCAAATTCTTACCCTGGAGTCTACCAACGTCTTCGTGTCCTGGGATGTAGTTACCCTCCCGGGATATCAGCTTTAAATTAACCCTAGAGGATGATCTTTACTTTTAATATCGATAACAGCAATCCTGTATACCGTCGTATTCTTGTAATGATCCTGCCAGTCTTCGGTTTACAATAACATAATCAATAAGGTTAGCTGTCTTACCATCATGTGAACATCATGTTAACTATCTCCGTCAGTTGGTTCTACGGGGGCATATACTATTATGACTGATACCCTGCACTTTTTCGCCATAAAATAAGCGATTAGTATTGTATTGTTAGTACATTTCCAACCTAAACAGGACTTAACAGCTTCCTTATTCATCATAAGCCCTACTCTCTGTCAGTCAAATGTCAATACAATAGTTATTTTTCAACGCCGTAACATTCCGAGTTTCAATTTTCATATTCTTTGTCATTGAAATTATTTTTGCCTCAGTAAAAGCTATGGTCCCGGAACCAGTGCAGGACGGAGACTAACATATCTTCTTAGCCGGCTTAGAAACGGACAGCAACCGGACCTCCAGTTGAATGCAACCGGACCTCCAGTTGAATGCAACCCATAGCAGATAAATTGGCAAGGAAGAGGTTTTTCAGTCCGAAATGCCCTCCAAAACAAACCAACCCCAGAACAATTATCAATTAGTCAGAATCCCATAAGAATGATGTGTCGTTTACTCGGCTATAATTTTCTTGAGGGGTGCCACTCCACAAATAGGAATAGAGTTGAGCCCAAGGTCCCCAGTATTGCGGTTACCCTGACAGGTAAAGGATAGGATATGGATGTGACACTAGACCCGTTAAGTCCAAACCGGTGGTGCTGATTCAAAATCAAGTGCGACAACCACTCGGCTAGGATGACACCATAAGACTACAGGTACCCCGACAGGGTTGAGGCAACCCTTTGCTGAGGCCGTTGTCCATAGATCTTGATCTTTCGCCTTGTTGTAGTTGTCCTCCTATAGAGGATCCTCTCCCGATGGTATTTTGCGTCACAACGCAATTTAACCCACTACTGGGGAAATTATGTAACTCACTGTTACAGGACGTGTCAATACGCCGTTGGGCCCTGCTGAGTGTACGTTCGAGGGGCATTCTTCCTCCTCCACCTCTATTTACAGCCCCCGTGCGAGGGTGCCCCAGTTTCTATTATGTACTCCCAGGGACGAGATACCCCCTTGGTCCGTGCCTCCTATAGAGGTACCCAGCATGTTTGTTGGGCTTTTCCCTATCCGCCACTTGGAAACCCACTGTGTGGCCTGGAGGAGGCCCCTAATGAACAGTAGACCTCAGCTCTGCTAAGTAGACTCAGAGCTTTTGGAATCTAAAAATTCCAAGTGCTAATATTTGCAGCTACTTAAAAATTTCAAAAATTACAAAAAAAATCCCAAAAAACAGTTTGATATTACTCCTAAAAGACAATTCAAATCATCTATCATAATAAGCTATCTTTTCTTTTTAGCTTATTTCCTCAAATGACAGTTGTGGGTCAGAAAATCTTCAAATTACCCAAAAAGATTTCTAAATTAAAAGTCCCAAATGAAAATTCAAGCTATCTATTGCAACAGCTTATCTTACCTTTAGACTTATCTTTTTCAAGTCACACCTGTGAATTAAAAAATATGTAAAATAGGCCAAAGGTGTATTCCAAAATGTTCCAATTTTAAGAAAACTAGAACTAAAAAGATTGCCGAAGAACCTTTTCAATAGATAATCCGACTGAATACTTCAAGACTTAAAATGATATAACAGATATTCAGAAATGATAAGACTTATTTAAAATTCATCTTCAATAGGAATAATTACTTATTTTTTTTTAATTAATTTTTAAGTAATTATTCTGTTCTAATTATATTTACCATTGATACAACTATATATATATATATATATATATATTTAGAGAAAATTAATTTCAGAGACAGGACAGCTGTATTAGTTATCTGTAGTTTCAAATATTTTTATTCAATATGTACAGGTACAATTTTGATCGTTTTATTTTTCATGTTCCCAAAAAATCTTATTATTTTTATAAATACCTTATTATTATTATTATAAATAACCTTGCATAGCACCATCACGATCTTAATACCTTATTATATTTCGAAAAGAAAGACTTTTTAACTAGATCTGTATCATGAATTAAGAATGAGAACTAAATATGCCCAATATTCAAATTTATCCTTTAATAAAATATAATATGTAAAATAAATATAAAATATCTAAAATAAATACACGAATTTATCTTCAATGATAGTAGATTCTCGTTAATACGAGCATGTTTATTTAGAGGAAATTAATCCTGGAGATAGGATAAGAGTCTTTGTATTCTTTAGTTTCAATTACCTTTTTGGCGAATCAAATTCAGTAATTCCACTTAACTGCTCTTAAATTCCAACTGCGAGTTAAAGCTCTAAGACTAGAGTCAAAGATATTACTCCGAAATGGCATTTCAAACTATCTATTAAAAATCTATATTTTCCCTACATTCGCTCTCGATATAACTTTTCAAACCGCCGTTAAAATTGTTCTTCCCTTTCTTTTTCTTTTTTTTCTTACTTACACTCTATCAGAAACTAATTGCTGACATTATTCGAGTTTTTTCTCTCTTTTTTTTTGGAACTCGCCGTAATGTAGTTCTACAATGCTCATTAAACAGCTCAAAAGAAATCAAGTTAAAATCCTGCTATTTATTAATGCTTGTAGAAAAACCTATCTGTTAACAAATTTTACTAGGCAAACAATCATCAGCTGGAAGAATCTAGATGGTGTTCTAAATTCTTCCTTCGTTATAAAATCAGCAGTTCTAAAATCAATAGTCGACCAGCGGAGGTTCTGGCCTCTCTTGCACCCACGGCAAAATCTTGACATGGACCTTAGTAAGAAAACATATTAGAGAAAACTCAAGCTTACAGATGAGAAAAAAGAAGTCAATGGGCATGCGATTCAGTACTTCTCAAAAGTGGGCATGTGATTGGATAAACCTCAAGTAGCTTACATGGCTCTTCAATTGATAGAGATTGGTTGACGTAAAGCAACGTAGATATAGAAGGTTAATTAAAGATGACCAAATTCTAAACTATAAAATTTATGCCGATATTTTTAGTTTCCTGTTTTGATTTTTGAAATGATTTTCATTGGCGCAAATTTTAATATGGCATTGAGAGATTAGAAATATATTGGGACTAGGATAAACAATAAGTAGAACAACAGGGACATTTTTATACAAGACAGTAGAACGCAATTTTAAGTGAATATTTCGACCTTGTATCCAAGGGCCGTCCTCAGCAAAACGAAAGAAGAAAAAATAAATAAAAAAGAAACACATTAAAATTCGATCATTAAAATTGAATTTTTTTTTTTATTTTCAAAACAGCCCTAGCATCATTACTTCAAGGAAGTTCAACCAGGACTGGTACACCAAGCGAAGTGGAAAAAGACAATTCATTCAAATGGAATAAAAACGCTTACAGACAAGCTCTTAAAGCTAATCTTGCCTTCTTGGCAGCCAGCGTAGAAGGTCTATCCGTAACAGGTTGAGTGGAATTATTTACTGGTAAATTATTTAATTAATTATTTACTATATTAAAAAACCAATAAATAATTCCACTCAACCTATTACGGATAGACCTTCTACGCTGGCTGCCAAGAAGGCAAGATTAGCT
>JAQQPU010029737.1:0-10000 GCA_029168905.1 Artemia sp. Kazakhstan ARC1039
TTGACTTGGGGGTTTTGGTTGGTTTCATTACAGGCTTTATTTGGTATCGTTGGGCAGCATTTGCTTCCATTGCTGCAAAGGGGTATGGGATGGCCTTTTCTGTTGATATTTGGAGTGTTAGAGCTCTTTTCTTGTAGGCAGGGCATAATGATTTATTTGTAGATTCATGTGGGCCTTTGCAATTGATGCATGTAGGCTGAGTGTTGTTGCAAGTTGTCAGCTCTTTAGGATGGAAAGCTTTACAATTACTACACTCTGGGAGAATTTCATTACATTTGTTTGTTGTGTGTCCCAGTTTGAAACACTTCTGACACTGGATAGGCTTAGGTTTGTATTCCTTGTGTGGTTTGATTTGCCCAAATAGGAATAATTTTCTGGGATATCAATTTTATCCTTCAGTGTGAATAAGAAAAATCTACTAGTTTTTAGGCCATTAGAGTTAGGTTTTCCAAGTTGGGTAGCATCCTCAACTGGGATTGTGTTTCCAGCCCTATCTGAGAATCCTTCTTTTAACTCCTGAGTAGATATCTCTGGGGGAACATTATAAACTACTTTTTTTGTTGGTGATTGTTTTGGGTTCCAATTAGATGCAATAATTGGGGTATTCAGAAGGGATTTTAGGTTAATTATTGTATCTGCTGATTTCTGATTTTCTACCGCTATTAGCTGAGATCCATCACGGTTAATATTAAGAGAGAACATTGATTTTAGCAATTTAAAAATTGCAACTCTTATTGCAGTGATCATTTTTATTTCAAAGGGGGTAGTGGGAGTAATTTTAAGGTAAATTCCTAAGTTTTTGGAGGGAGGATCTTGGGCAGGGAGAGGGGAAATGCTTTTGATTGGGGATATTTTTTTCCTTCTTTTAGAGCTTCTAGAGAGGACCTCTTGAAACCCATTATCATCATTTATGGTTACATTAGCCCCTACACTTATCATTGTCCTATTCTCCAAATTGGAGCTATCATTTGAACTTTGAAATAGTGTGCTTGACCAGCCAAGATGGGTATCTTTCACTATCACACTTTCACTGGAATTTTATTTGGGATCTGGGGGGACTTTTTTTTTTGGAAGACTTCTAAACATTGCCTATTGGAAAAAGCTTTAAACAAAGAAAAGACAAAACTAAAACAAGAAGGGGAAAATAGAAAGATATCAAACCGTCTGCACTATACTATGGGGAGGAGAAACACCACAGTATAGCCCTGAGGATGAGTTGAGCAGGATTGGTTTAGTACAACTGCTGATTAGAAGCGATAATAATTCACAAGAAAACATATTTTAATTTTCTTATAAGGTTGCTGTTGCTGTCTTCTTTTCTCAGGATAAATTCATATCCTTCTTCTTGGGACAATTCACTTGCAGCTGAACAGAATGTTGCCTTTTTATGTAAATTCACTAGTCGCAAAAATTACGTTACTATTAAAATAAATGGCATAATTGTAAACACTGCTTATAAATATTCGAAATATGGATGAATATGTAAACATGTAGATTAGCTAATTAGGTAAAAAATGTGGTATAATCGTAGTAGGGTTTACCCAATTCAATAAGTCAGCATAAATTGATTGCTATATATAGTGTTGTACGTTTAGATCCATTAACAGTTTGAAAGCATGAATGAAAAAATCTCTTTTTGAAGATTGTGTCAAAGTTTTTACATTTGTCAGAGGGTTTGAATTCAGTCCTAGTTGAACTTTCAAATTGAGGAGATTCACTTGTTTTCTTTCCAGCATTTTACATTTCAGTAGTATGTGCTCAGGGGTTTCTTCTTTGATCTTACAGTACCTGCAAAATGGGCTACTGGCAATTTCTCCATTTGGCTGCTTAATTTTATATGAGAAAGAATGGAGGTTGAAGTTAGCTGTATTTGTACTCAGGCGATGAAACCAGACTGATTGCATCCTGGTTGGAAAGGGGGATAAATTTGATGGCTTTAATTTGGGTAGTGTTTTCAGTCGCAATCTAGTTATGTCCCTTATAGTTAGAGGTTTCACTGGTTTCATTTGGATTTTTGCTCCTTGCTTTGCTATATTGTCTGCATTTTCATTTCCTTCTATACCCAGGTGACTAGGTATATATTGAAATTTAATAACACAGCTTAATCTTCCAAGGCTGCTAAGGTTTTCTTTAGTTTGATGTAAGTCTATGTCCAGTGTTTCAAAGTTAGGGTTTGTTAGGATATTGAGAGCAGATTTGGAGTCAGAGAATACTACTATATGTTTATTGCACTGTTTCAGTTTAATTAGCATCTCTAAGCCCAAATTGATTGCAGCTACTTCAGCTGTTAGTATGCTGGTCCCTGCCTTATGTTTTTCCATAATGCATAGGCTGTGCTCTCTTAGAAAGCACCCACTTCCACATCCATCTTCACTTAATGATCCATCAACATATAGTTGGTTATATCCATCATATTCCTTTTTTAGGAGCTGTCCAAAATGTTGGATTGCAGTTTAGGATTCAATTTGTTCCTTTTTTGGGGGGAGGAATTCTAGTTTAACCTCTGGGGTGATTGATATCCATGGTGGATCTTTTGCTATTTTAGTTTTAACATGCTCTAGTTTGATGGGGTATTGTGTCCTGGCCATAATTGCTGACATCAGTGGGTGATTTTTTGGCTCTAGTCAGCTAGCTCTGGCTTCTGGAAATAAGAAATGGTGAGGGGTTGTTTCCAATTTTGTCAGGTATCTTATGGTTAAAAGTTTGTATCTATTTTCAATAGGTGGAAGCCCTCCTTCTTGTAGAAGGTTTTGAATCTTTGTTGTTTTTCTACATCCTGTGGCAAGGCGGATTGCTGTATTTTGCACACATTCTAATGTGTTGAAGAGTTGTTTTGAGCAAGTTCCATAGATAATCAGGCCATACTCAATTACTGGTCTGATGTACTGTGTGTAGAGTTTGAGGAGGGATCTATCCATGCTTCCCCAGGTTGTACCACATAGTCTTTGAATAATTCTCATCTTTTTCATGCATGATTGTATGATATGGTCAATGTGAGGTTTGAAGGTAAGCCTGTTGTCTAGAATTATTCCAAGGTATTTAGTTGCACTGGTAGTTGGGATTGTAGAATTTCCTAGGGTAACTGGTTGTAATTCTACTTTTCGTCTATTATGGAAATATATGATCACTGATTTGGGGACTGATATGGGTAGTTTCATGCTGGTAGAAAAGTCCTGGAGGTTATTAGAAATAGTTTGGAGTTTATTTGCAACTTCAGCAAATGTTTTCCCTTTTGCCCATGCTCCAATGTCATCTGCAAAAATTCCATGTGGTGAGTTAATTTTTAATGCTGTCATATACAATATGAATAATAAGCAGCTGAGTACAGCTCGCTGTGGGAGTCCCTTTTCAATAGGTCTTGAGAATGATAGTTTCCCACTTACTTTAACTTTAAAAGTTCTATTATCTAGAAAGCTATCAATAAGTTTTCTGATTGGTGGGGGAAGCCTAATGCATAGAGTCTTTCTCCTAGTATTTCTTTTTGTGCATTATCATATGCTCCTTCCAAATCTATCAGTACAGCACCCAGTATTAATCCCTCATTCATAGTTTTCTGTGCATCTGTCACAAGTTTCAAAATGATGTCTATAGTTGAATGGTAAGCTCTGAATCCAGCTTGATATTTTGGGAGGATGTTATTTGTCTCTGTATTCTTTGTGGGCAAACTTCTGTTGGTAGATGTCAGCAAGTGCTTCAGCTTTTTTGCTATCATCTTCAAGTTGGATACCAGATACAAGTAGGGGATGCTTAATGTTATTCTTCTTTTTTCCTGCTCCCATGATTCTGTCTAAAAATTGGTGTATGTTTGATTCAGGCATGTATCTGCCAAAGTTTTCCAAGTAGGAAGCCCATGTCAGGGCTTTTGCCTTTCTTGTGTCTCTTCTGAGTCCTGCGCAGGCTTGTTTAAATTGGATGTATGTTTTGGGGTTTGGGTTTTTTCTAAAATTCTTTTCTGCATCTCTTTTTGCAGTAAATGAGGCTTGACACTGATCATTCCACCATGGTTTTGATGTCTTCCTTGATGATTTGTTTATGTATTGTTTGTTGGTAGTTCTAGGTATTGATGATATTGCAGCTTCTTTAAGATGAGTAGTTAGTCTTTTGGTACAGAATTCTGTGTCTTGGCTTTCTTGAATTGGCATGTAATCAATATTTTGGAGAATTTCTTTAAATTTAGTCCAGTTTGCCCTGTTATTGTTAAATTTTGGTGTGTGCTCTTCTTCTTCATAAACAGTTCTACCAATTTCTACCAGTATGGCATAATGGTCTGTTAGTAGGTGAGGGACTGTACTTATTTTTGAGTATTTAGATAGTTTATTTGGCATTAGTTTTGCAGTTGTAACAGGTATTCATACCATGTGGTGTGGCTACTGACATTTCTGGGAATTCATTTAGTAGGTTTTCTAAAAATTAGCCTGCCTTGTTGGTTTTCTTTCCTCCCCAAGTAGGGCTATGAGCATTGAAGTCTCCTGCTATTATTATTTTCTGATGAATCATCTTAGGTGCAATTTCTGTAAGGAATTCCTTAGCTTCTTGGTTACCATTAGGATTGTAAAAGGAGTATATTGTTAGTGTTTCTCTATCTTTAAGACTTATTTTTACTCCAACTACATCAACCTCATTAGGGTATTCCTTTGGTATTATGAAGTTGTGCTTAACATCTTTCCTTACAAGGATAGCCACACCCCCTCCTTTCCTGCCAGATGATCTTTCTTTCCTGTAGAGCTCATATCCTTCTACCCATAGTGTACTTTCTTGGTAAAGGTGGGTTTCCTGGAGACATATAACATGTGTATCTTTTACTTTAATATACATGAGCAGCTGGTCTAACTTTTCTTTTGATAGTGAGCGTGTGTTCCATTGGAGAATCTTTAGTGTTGTTTTGCCCTGGTTTTGTAATGGAGGGTTGTGGATTTGGTTTTTATGCATTGGCCATATAGTGGTAAGCTTGATGGTTATTTAGGATGGTGATTAGACCTAGCTCTGCAGTCTCTACTAAGCTTTTAGAGAAGTATTTTGTGGCTAGTTCTCTCATGATGACTGCCTTAAGTCCTTGGGGCATTTTAGCTTGGGAAAGGAAAGTACTTGCCATGGTGTAGGCTATGAGGTTGGTGATTGCCTTGGCTGTGTTGGTGGGCATTGATTCTGTGGCCTGGTTTGTGGCTGATGCTACTGGCTTGGGGTTTTGCTTGATACCTGGTAGGCTTGTGGGTCTTACTTGCCTATTGCTGTTGCTGGTGCTTGCTGGGGCAGGGAACAGGGAAGAGAATCTGGCAGGTATTGGAGAATTTTTTGGTGTGCTAGATGTTCTTGGTGTCCATGGAATCTCAAGCATGCTGTATGTTGGGGAGAGGGGTGTGTTGGGAACTGTTTCTGAGGGGATAGCTGGCTTGTTGTATTTACTTACTTGTTGGGCAGCAAATGGGATTGGTATATTTTTTATTTCTGCCATTCTAATTATGTTAAGACGCTCCCTGTATTTAGGACATAGTCTTCTATTATGAGAATGATGGGGGCCATTGCAATTTATGCATTTAGGTTGGGCTTTATAGTCATTGCTTTCATGTTCTTCTTGGCACAATATGCATTTGTTTATTGTGGTGTTGCAATGCTTGTAGGTATGGCCTAGTCTATGGCACTTTTTACACTGGATTGGTTTGTCCTTGTATGCTTTATGTGCCTTTGGCTGCCCAAATAGAAATATTTGTTGGGTGGTCTGGGGGTGTCCATCCAATATGAAAAGTATAGTCCTACTTGTTTGTGGAATGTTTATTCCTGGTTTACCTAGGTGGTTGATAGCCTTAACTGAAATGTCTTCCCCATTGGCAGTCATTAAACCCTCTATAAAAACCTTATATGCCCCCAGGGCATAATTTAAAACCCTTGCCCTGAGGGTTGTGGGGGAGTGTCCTCCTCAAAAAGATATTTTCTATCTGGAAATCAACTATGCTGAACAAAATGGCTATATCAAAATTTTGATTGGATGTGTTTGGGGTAATGATGGTTGGGGGGGGACCTAGTTGCCCTATATTTTTTATGCTGATTACGAATATATTAAGCATTTCTATTGGAAATGAATTTCAGCCCCCCCCCCCTATATAGGCTATACCTAACCCAAACTAACCTAACCCTGAATTGGCCTATATAGGGGGGGGCTGAAACTCATTTCTGATAGAAATGCTTATTATGTTTGTAATCAGCATAAAAAAGGCATTGAATGGTGTATTCACTTTTGTCATAACTCAATATTATGATTTCGTAGAATTTTACACAAGAGGCATCAAGTAGTAGGCTATGTTCACTTTATTTGTAAGTCAATAGCCTAATATGAACTGCTGAAAATTTACCATATTATGTGTAGTTTCACCCCTATGACATATTTGGAATAAGCCACTCACCTAAAATTTTACATTTATATAGCCTAGCCTACAGGCTTTTGTTTGGCCTATGGCTAGCCTAGGCTAATTAACTGTATTTGGCGGGGGGGGGGAGGGGACAAGGATACACTTATGATAAAACCACCTACCATTTTAAACTATAGATAACACAAATCCATATCCGCCTAGCTCCAAATCTTGTCCACGCACTCAATCCTTTCAGAAATATTGATTTTCGGATTTTAATGCTTAGTTACCGTTCTTCTTCTTTCTTAACTTACTTTTTTCGCAAAAATGTTAGAAAAATCGCTAATTGCCACGATTCTCCGCTAAATGAAGAATGTCGGACACATGGGTGATTTTAAAACTTTATTTGGTTCTCTTGCATTATGTGGGCCTGTCACGAAATAGACAATGGAAACCAGTCACGAAATAGACCAAGACATATGATGACTAAAACAGGTCTATGCATATAAACAAAGGGTTTCTCACTCTGGGAACTATATTTAAACTGTTGTTTTTTTGGGTTTAGGGGGGGGAGGTACCTAGGCTAGGTTATGTATTTAATATATGTTATGACTTGCCACCCCCCCCCCCCCCTTAATGTGCAAATAGAAAGCCCAAATTTGTTTCTCAACTATTATATATTCATCCTATTTTATTTCATTAGCATTAGCCAAACTTGGCTTTTTAGAAAGGCCCCCATAATACAAGAGTACACTTTATTTTCATATCCTTTATTGTAAAAAATTTTACGGTCCTGCTGAAAGTTTATTATTCGATTTGTCAGTAAATAATAAATAATTTATCACATCAAACAGCCTTTGTTTTCAATCGATGATTTATGGAAAAAACAAAGTGAATTAGCCAATAGAAAAGCTCGTTCAACATTCTTATTTGGTGGCCTGACTGATTCACAGATAAAAGTTTCAGATCTTTCGTAGAATTTTTTTTTAACATTTTGCCAGCTTGTTTTCAAGGAAACTAACTTTTTTCTCCTTTCTCGTATTTTACAATGGTGTTTCCTTGGGGTTAGAAATTATGCACATATGTTCCGAGCAATCGAAAAAACTTTTGGTCGTGTTCAGACCCTTACTTTAAGGGGCTCCGTGCTTCAATCAAAAGATGTTTGTAAACCTTAAGGTTACCTTGATCTTTAATGGACAATTCACAAATTGAAGCAGAAAGCTTTTTTTGGATGTGAGTTACAAGCCGTTTGCAAAGAAAAAGTAATTTTTGGTTTTGTGGTCCCCATACTTGAACGATCTGTTTTTGTTGCTTTTACAATGAGAATTGGTGTTTCCTGGAGCCAAGAGCCTATAAAGTGTGGGCCCTCCAAAAAAGGAGGAGGATTTGCTAAATGTTTTCTAGAAAAATTGCCAACAGATTGTTTTGGGCACCCAGTTCACTGATCAGGTGACCATAAGACTCGTTCTGCAGATGGAGGATGACAGATTACCAAACACTGTCCTAGTCGGCCCACCTCCTAGGGCCAAGCGAAGTACAGTTCGTCCCAAAATGGTAAAGAGGACGTTGTGAGAAAAAGTTTAAAGAGAATACGAACTTCTTGGGAGGGTGAAGAAGGAAGGTTTGAACAAATTTGTAGGGAGGGGCAGCGTGTTTAGCTGTGTAAACCTCAGGTGGCTTGGTGGTGCAGTGAGTTGGTATTAGTAGTTGTAATAAAATTTTATGCATGAAAGTTTACAGCAGAAGACGGAAATAGTCTTTTTTCTGGTAAAATTTTCCGGCAAACCAACATTTTTGGATTATTTTTTGTAAAGACTATTGGACCCACAGACTTATAGACACATGTGTTAAATCTATCGAAAAACGATATATGAGTTTTATATTTTCACGGAGGTAGTGTTCCCAAAAATTTGTTTCCTGGTATTAAGGTCTCCTTATCCGGAGGATTTATGGAATTTCAAGTGTAAATTTCAGATTTATCTAAGAGACAAAGTTGTTAAGCCGATTTTTCAATCTTTCAGTGTAATCCTCTTTCCGTTGGAAATTAAGGATCTTGAACCCAAAGAAACATCCCTAAGAATTTTAAGCTGATCAGAAGATATAGTTTACTGTCCCATTTTCAAAGACATGTGCCTAAAGACGTATGCAGGGGAGGCCTCAGAACTGACACAGGTAATTTCTAAATTTGTTTGAATTTTCACCTCTTGCTATGTAAATTATCAAATAATTTGTTTATATTATATGCCACTTACCAAAAAAAAATTAGCGCTGGCGTCTCCACACAAATTATTTTGCGTATCTACCTATGCATGCGCTCAAAATTAGAACTATATTTTTACAACAAAGTTCTATGCTCAAATGTGTATGGATGTAGTTTACAAGCCGTTAGAAAATGAGTTTATTAACTTTTTTAGGGCCTAATTTCAAGGCAAACCAATTTTTTTTTCTTCTTGAGCATCGCGGTTATATTTGTTCAACGATCCACGAATGTAAGTTTAAAGCTTTCAGAGAATAAAGTTTCTTTGCCCCTTTTTATGTCTCTCTCTTGGGTTAATCAAAATTTATTTAAATTGCTTTTTGTTTTCGGATCCTCTTGGCCCAGTAGCCTAACTTATTTGACTTAATACTCCTGCTAGTGGTTTTGCGTAAGGAGACGTGTGACCCTTCCTCTCCAGTCGTAATGATCTTATGCTAGCGTGACTTTTTGTTGAGAGGTACTGGGTAAGGCCATTTGAACCTAGTCCTTCCGCCGAGGCGCTTTCGGCAATTTGCAAAACATAGTAGTATGTTGGAAGGTGTTTCTGCTGGCATGGAGAATAAATTACTCAATTTCCATAAGGCTCGTGCAGTGAGCTGACGAAAGTTAGGGGTCTGATCTGTTAGTGCCAGTAATTGATGTGTTCGAGACGAGATCATACCACCTTATTCCTTCAATACGTCTCAGGAACTTTGTTTCAGCCACGTGTGTGGTGTCACGAAGAAAAGCAGCAGCCAGCCAAGTCTCCGCACCTTAGAAGAAGGCTTGAGTCACGGTGGTGGTGAAGATCCATACTGAAGGGTGGTGAAGATATTTTTGGCTCATGCTAGGCTTTGACCATACCGAAAGGTATAGTCTTACCATTACTGATGTGGCCTTACCAACACTTGCCTGAACTTCAGTGTCGACTGAATCCTTATTTGTGATGAACGATCCTATGTAGGTAAATGACTTGACGATTTTGATAGTATGTCCTGTTATATTGAATGCTGCTCAGTTGACTGTGTTTACCTGTCGCATCAACGATCATTATTTTTGTGCTCTGCCAACTAATAAGTATTCCCAAATTCAAAGCTTCATCCAATGTGGGTTAAAGGCTTTTCAAAGTTCAACTGCAGAAGTGCATATAAGGGTAGTATCATCAACAAAGTCACAATCGGCTAAAATTCTGTTGTTGCACTTCAATCTGAAGGAGAGTCGATTAGGACCTTCAATTATGCATCTGTTTTCTTTAAACAGACAAGAGCAGTAAGGCTCCAAGCTTTGGCAAATTCATTCTAACTTTTGGGACAACTTTGCTCATCCCAATTTATAAGGTTTTAAAGATATGCAAATACATTTCATACATTTTGAAAAAAAAACATTGATATGACTTAAAATTCTACTCAAATAACAGGAA
>JAQQPU010129339.1:5929-19937 GCA_029168905.1 Artemia sp. Kazakhstan ARC1039
TTAAGATCTATTTATTCATTTATATTATTACTTGTTGTATGTTTTTTGCTATGATTGTTTATTTAGTTTCTGTTCGTTTTGGGTTTCATTTATTCTTTATAGTAATTTCTGGTTGTTTTGAGTTTGAATTTTAACAGGTTTTCGTATCTCCTGAGCTTAAGTTTAAAGGGGCCTTTACTTTTCTTTGAAAAACTTGTTTTTCGGAAAGTTTTTTTAATTAATTTTTGTTCGTTTTTGATTGCAAAAAGTTTCAAGTTTTTATGGCAAGGGGGGAGGGTTGCTTACTGTCCGATTATTCTTGACTTTAAAAAATGGATCTAGAACTTTCAATTGAAATCGAATGAGGTTTTTTTCAAAGTCTTTACGATAACCTCTTTGATAAAAACCTTATATATGAACAATAGGCAGCTTGCATAACTTGTGGACAGCGATTGACAACAATGAATGGATTGAAAAAATAGCAAGTTTAATTAACGCAATCTTGCGTTAATTAAGTAAATTATATTACTTTAGACTACGTTAGGGGGGGCCTCGCCCTTCCCATGGATCCGCCACTGCCTTACACTCTCTGTTTCTTTCCTTGTTAGGGAGGTGAGCAGATGCCTAATAGGTGTGTGTTAATACCAAAACATTCTAACTCTCATTGGGTTTTCAGGTATAAACAGAATTAGTTCAAAGGAAGGGGTTGGGAAAAAGGGCGTGGGGGGTTATTTGCCCTTCGATCAATTTTGACTCTTAAGAGCTGGACCAGAACTTCCACTTTCCAATCAAATGAGGCCTCTCTAAAGTTTATACAAGAATCCCTTCCTGCCCCCGGGCCCTGGGGGGTTTTGTCAACGCCAGAGTTTTGTTACTTAACCTTTCAACTATTTTTAACAAAATGGCATTTTTAACCCTTGCATTTAAAGCAGCTCTGGGCGGAAAATAATAAAAAATATTGAAGCTATATAAGATTTATTCATTTATTTATGTTTGCACCGGTTATCTTTATGTTTGTAAGATAGTTAATTTTAATTTCTGTTCGTTCGGGGTTTGTTTATTCTTTAACAGTAATTTCTGGTCTTTTTGAGTTTTAACTATAATAGGAATTAATTTCTGCTGGTCCTGAGTTCAATATGGCTCTTTACTCTTCTTAGAAAACTTACTTTTATGAAGGTTTTTTTTAAATTAATAATAATAAAACATTGAAGCCTTATGGCCTTTGCTATAGACAGCTTAATTACATGCCTCTGAAAAATTAAACCTGATTTTTTCACGCAACAATGAATGGATCGAAATAATAGCTTCTAGGAACAGTAGCCAGGTTATTCCATTTGTTGATGCAGAAAAAACAGGATCGTTTTGATTAGACCATTTTTAAAGATAATTTCTTAAACCACATTGGCCTGACATCACATAAAGAAAGAAAAACGAGCAAAAATGGGGTTTTTATAGGCCAAATGAAAATACTGAAAAAAAGCGAATATTTCGAGAGGACAAACGCCTCTCTCCTTCAGCGCGAAACGAAATAATGTATCCAAGGAAAAGGCCGAAGAAAAAAACAACAAAAAACAAACGCGGAAAGGCAATGTTAAAAGAACCAAAAAACCAAAGAAAAAACGAAAAACTTAAAAGATGAATAAAATTCAATAAAAGCCAAAAATTAAAAGAATTAAAACCAAATACCTAACAACCATAAAAGTGAGTTATTGACCAATATCCGCGATTTTCATAAAATCCAAAAAAATATGAACTGCCATCGACGAATACTAGCGAACAACTGACAAAGAAAAGGAAGCAATTCATTCACTCAAAAACAAAATGAACCAGCAATTAAATAAGTTGGAGAACTATGTCATTTGATTTCGAATTTAATTAATGCATTTCTTGCAGACACCCTTTGAGACCTAAGGGGTTGTTCACGTGTTTGATTAGATGACTGGGAAAGTGGTTCAAGGCTTATTTCAGGGATGACTAAAGTATCGGCTTCTCTTTTGAGAAAACCGAAATCTGACTCGTTTGTTCTTAAATCACCGGAATCTCTGTTTTAAGCTAGACCTAAATGTTGGTGTTTATAAATTTCAACAGCTTCCCTGTAGTGCTGGACAATACATTTGTCATGCGAAATAAGGCTAGCTTGATTAAACAAAATAGTATGGTCTGGTTTTTCAAAAATGTGCTCTGCAAGGGCAGAGTCAAAATTTTTCAGTTTTTTCCGCTTTTTAAGTGTATTATTAATTGAACTAGAGTGCTGAATTAGTCTGACCGTTAGTCACTGATCAGTTCTTCTGATATACCAAAGACCGCACGAACAAGGAATTCTGTAGACTCCGGAGTTTTCACCTATTGGCATATGGTCTTTACCTTGATAAAGTTGGGACCTGATAGTTTTTCTGGGTCTATAATAAGTGTAAATGTTATTTTTCCTTAGATTTTTTGAAACGTGGTCTGAAACCCCTTTAACCTATGGGAGACCAAGATAAACTGAATTTTCTCTTTGATTTGTGTTTTCTGTTGAACTATCTGATAATCTTTTAATGCGTTTTGCAATTACAGAATTTATTAAACTATTTGGATAAGCATTCCCAAAGAAAATATCTCTAAGGTGGTTGAGCTCTAAATCCAAGAAACGTGTTGAACAAACTTTCAATGCTCTATCAACTAGAGAAGTAACAACACCTCTTTTCACAGCAGGAGAATGATTAGAGGAATAACGTAAGTAACGGCCATTATGTGTGGGTTTTCTATAGACACCAAACTCGAAACATGAATCATTTTGGTGCATCAGAACATCTAAGAAAGGAAGACACGTCTCTATCTCCGATTCCTGAGTAAATTTGAGTTTTGGATCCAAGGATTTGAGCAAGTGAAGAAAAGAACCCAGAGACTCGTCACCATGCTCCCACAAATAAAAAATGTCATCTTTAAAACGAACCCAAAATTCAGGTTTAAAAAAACTTTGCAAAATAGCCCTGTCTTCAAGGTCTTCCATGAAAATATAATCCTGTATTGGAGAAAGGGGGCACCCATGGAGAGCCCATATTTCTGTTTATAAAAAATGCCTCTATAATGGAAGTAAAAAGAAGTTCTGTTACAAAGGGCTGTAAGCGAAAGAAGTGTCTGATTCAAAAGAGTAGATTTTTAGTAGTAGATTGGCATCAAAACTGCCAATTCTTGTATTTGGTTTAACCGAAACTTGCTTTACCTTGGAAACAAAATCAGCGGAATTTTTAATATAGGATTTTTGAGCCTTTATTATAAAATGATCTTTATGTACGCTTTTTTATGCTGATTTTCATCAAATTAAGGCTATTGCTGAAAATTCTTTTCAGTATGATTTTAGGATTTCTAGACAAAGACTTTCTGAGAAATTACACCGTTTAAAGTTGGAAAAACTCTCTAATAATCCACCTTCCGTCCCAAATGCGTATCCTGGTTCTGCTGTGATAAATCTAAGCTCCACGCCCCTTACAACAGAGCAAAATCAGGTTCTGTCGAAAGGATTGAAATTTTCGATAACCCCTTCGAAAATACCTTATAGTGATATTATCACGAACACAGAGGGGGCATTTCATGACTCTCGTGCGGATACTGGAGAGATTGCCGAGGTTAGAGCACAATTTGTTGAAACTTTGTTGGATTCGCCTTCTGTTAATAATCCAAATTTAAAAAATTTTAGTAAAAATGAACACTTGGTCTTACACGCACTACATAAATATCATTCCAGGATTATTACGAAAGCCGATAAAGGCAATACTGTTGTTGTATTAGATTCAGATGATTACGACAAAAAAGTCAGAGAAATTTTGAATGATTCTAACACATATGAACAATTAGCTACCGATCCCACAGAAAAGTTTGTCCAGGAAGTTCGAAAAGAGCTTTCTTATCTAAAAGGAAAAGGTGAAATTACAGATCAGTTGTACAAAAGATTTTACCCACACGGATGCACGTCCCCTCTCTTTTATGGTCTTCCTAAAGTTCATAAGCCCGGTAATCCACTTCGACCCATTGTTTCTTCTTTTAATTCTCCTACAGCAAAAATAGGGAAATTCTTATCAGTTGTATTTCGCCCACTAATTCAGGGTCAAAAATCCTATATTAAAGATTCCGCTGATTTTGATTCCAAGGTAAAGCAAGTTTCGATTAAACCATATACAAGAATTGGCAGTTTTGATGCAGATTCAATGTATACCAATTGTGATCCTCAAAAGGCCAAACTGATTTTGGAGCAAAAACTTAATTCTAACCCATCTATATCAGAAAAATCTACTCTTTCGAATCAGATACTTCTTTCGCTTACAGCCCTTTGTAACAGAACTTCGTTTTACTTCCATTATAGAGGCATTTTCTATAGACAGAAATATGGGCTCTCCATGGGTGCCCCTCTTTCTCCAATACAGGCTGATATCTTCATGGAAGACCTTGAAGAAAGGGCTATTTTGCAAAGTTATTGTATACCTGAATTTTGGGTTCGTTTTAAAGATGATGTTTTTTATTTGTGGGAGCATGGTGACGAGTCTCTGGGTTCTTTTCTTCACTTGCTCAACTCCTTGGATACAAAACTCAAATTTACTCAGGAATCAGAGATAGAGAGGCGTCTTCCTTTCTTAGATGTTCTTGTGCACCGATATGATTCATGTTTCGAGTTTGGTGTCTATAGAAAACCCACACATAATGACCGTTACTTAAGTTATTCCTCTAATCATTCTCCTGCTGTGAAAAGAGGTCTTGTCACTTCTCTAGTTGATAGAGCATTAAAAGTTTGTTCAACACACTTCTTGGATTTAGAGCTCAACCACCTTAGAGATATTTTATTTGGGAATGGTTACCCAATTAGTTTAATAAATTCTGTAATTGCAAAACGCATTAAAAGATTATCAGATAGTTTCACAGAAAACACAAATCAAAGGGAAAATTCAGTTTATCTTGGTCTCCCATACGTTAAAGGGGTTTCAGACCACGTTTCAAAAATCTAAGGAAAAATAACATTTAAACTTATTATAGACCCAGAAAAACTATCAGGTCCCAAATTTATCAAGGTAAAGACCCTATCCCGATAGGTGAAAACTCCGGTGTCTACAGAATTCCTTGTTCGTGTGGTCTTTGGTATATCGGAAGAAATGATCAGTGACTAACGGATAGATTAACTCAGCACTCTAGTTCAATTAATAATACACTTAAAAAGCGAAAAAAAAAACAGAAAATTTTGACTCTGCCCTTGCAGAGCACATTTTTGAAAAACCAGACCATACTATTTTGTTTAATCAAGCTAGCCTTATTTCGTATGACAAAGGTATTGTCCAGCACTACAGAGAAGCTGTTGAAATTTATAAATACCAACATTTAGGTTTAGCTTTAAACAGAGATTCCGGTGATTTAAGAATAAACGAGTCATATTTCGGTTTTCTCAAAAGAGAAGCCGATACTTTAGTAATCCCTGAAATGAACCTTGAACCACTTTCCCAGTCATCTAATCAAACACGTGAACAACCCCTTAGGTCTCAAAGGGTGTCTGCAAGAAATGCATTAATTAAAATCCGAGATCAGATGACATAGTTCTCCAACTTATTTAATTGCTGGTTCTTTTTGTTTTTGACTGAATGAATTGCTTCCTTTTCTTTGTCAGTTGTTCGCTAGTATCCGTCGATGGCAGTTCATATTTTTTGGGGTTTTGTGCAAATCGCGGATATTGGCAAATAACTCGCTTTTATGGTTGTTAGGTATTTGGTTTTAATTCTTTTAATTTTTGGAATTTATCGAGTTTTATTCATCTTTCAAGTTTTTGGTTTTTTCTTTGTTTTTTTGGTTCTTTTAACATTGACAATCCGCGTTTGTTTTTTGTTTTGTCTTCGGCACTTTCCATGGATACATTATTTCGTTTCGCGCTGAAGAAGAGAGGCGTTTGTCCTCTCGAAATATTCGCTTCGTTTTTTCAGTATTTTCATTTGGCGTATAAAAAACCCATTTTTGCTCGTTTTTCTTTCTTTATGTAGACCATTTTTCGGATTTTTTGTGCAACAATAATTAAGCATTTATCGCAAAGTATGTATTTTAGCCTTATTTTAAGTATGGCTGTAATTTTAAGTATTTTACAAGAGATTTACTATTTGTTCTTCCCATACAAAACTTTACCTTATAAAAGTCTTTGGAGTGGGGGCAGCGTAGTTGGCATAAAGAAGAAAACTTTAGCGTAGACAGTAGAAGAGGGGGAGGGGGAGGTTGGAGACTCATCCAATACGGGGCGGAACTTCACTTATCTCCTCCGTTCCCGATTTAGGAGATTAGAGAGACTCTTTGGGCTGTAGAATGTTGGACCGTTTGAGTTGTGGAAGACGTTAAAATACTCAAAAATACTTTATATTTTTAGTTATTGCAGGATTGCATTCATAGATTGTGGAATGGTGAGCCCCCTGGCCCATGTTTTGGGTGAGCCTCAACTCATAATATGCAATTTTGATTAATTGTTCCGTGTTATGTGCATATATTATTCTATATATGTTATTTTGAGTTATACTTTTATCGCATTGCGTTCATTTTTAAGCCTTGAGATAAAAACTGAAACCTTAGCGTAAACAGTGGTGGGGGGAATTCTCCCCCCTCACATGCATAATTGAGCAGCCACAGAGAAAGTAATACAAATAAAAATAATCTGTCTTTTGAAAATTTCTTTTTTCAAAAGACACGAAAATAATTGTCTAAAGGAACCTGAAGTGCTATCTCTGACATTTCCGTTGATTCTTTATTCCCGTTACTTTCAGATGTAAAATTTAGGATATTATCGAATGGGTTTAGTCGTCTCCTCCCTGAATAATTCACATTTGGTTAACTCACCCCCTGGGAAATTCCTTCCCCCTCCAAGAACATTTTCTTTTCCTGCAGATAATTCCCCCGCGTTAAATTCCACCCAGCAGAAATTTCCCAGCCGTGGATATGCTCTCCCAAGCATATTCCCTTCAGATAATTTCGGATATTCATAAAAATGAAAGCTGAAATTTCTACTCAACTTTTTAGGTCAGAAGCAATTCTATAGCATTACCTAAGTAAAGAGCCATAAGGGTTCAATGAATTAATACTTATATATTTTTCCAGGTGCACTTTATGTGGAAGAGGTGGTCGCATAAACTTTGGAACGGAGTTCATTGAATTACAAATTAAAAGTTATAGTGGCCTTACACCAGGGGCGGATCCAGGATTTTTTAGGGGGGGGGGGCGCAAAATAGGTTGATCCGATAAACTTGCGCAAGGAGCAACTTTAATCAACGCAATCTTGCGTCAATTAAGTAAATACATTACTTTATACTACATTAGGGGGGGGACTAATTGCCCTCCAATTTCTTTTGACTCTTAAAAAGCGAAAAAGAACTTTCAATTTCCAATCAAATGAGCCCTCTCTAAAGTTTATACGAGCATCCCTTCCATAAGAAACATTATGAAGGATTCGGAGAATCCTTAAATCACAAACCTTGCCCTGAGGGCTGTGGGGGAGTTGTCATCCTCAAAGACCTAATTTCCAGAACTTAAAACTACGTTTAATAAAATGATATGTCTCAAAATTTTGATTGGATGTGTTTGGAGAAAAGGTGGGCGTGAGAGAGGTGTTAGTTGCCCTTAAATCACTTTTGACTGTTAAAAAGGGCACTAGTCCTTTGAATTTCCAATCAAATGAGCCTTTTTTGAAGTTTCAACGACACCGCCTTCTATAAAAACCTTATATGCCCCTAGGGAATAGCTTAAAATCCTTGTCCTGAAGGTTGTGGGGGAGTGTTCTCCTGAAAAACATATTTTCTATCTTGAAATCGACTACGCTGAACAAAATGGCTATCTCAAAATTTTGATTGGATGTGTTTGGGGGAATGATGGGTGTGGAGGGGTGGGCTAGTTGCCCTCCAATCACTTTTGACTATTAAAAAGGGGACTAGCCCTTTGAATTTCCAATCAAATGAGCCTTTTTTGAAGTTTCTACGACAACGCCTTCTATGAAAACCTTATATGCCCCCAGGGTATAACTTGAAACCCCTACCCTAAGGGTTGTGGGGGAGTGTCTCTTCAAAAACATATTTTCTATCTGGAAATCAACTACTCTGAACAAAATGGCTATCTCAAAATTTTGATTGGATGTGTTTGTTGGAATGATGGGCGTGGGGGGCGGAGGCTAGTGGCCCTCCAATCACTTTCGACTATTAAAAAGGGCACTAGCCCTTTGAATTTTTAATCGAATGAGTCTTTTTGAAGTTTCTACGACAACACCTTCTATAAAAAATCTTATATGCCCCCAGGGCATAACTTAAAACACTTGCCCTGAGGGTTGTGGGGGATTGTCCTCCTCAAAAACATATTTTCTATCTGGAAATCAATGCTTTGAACTTTCCACGGAAACGAAGTTTTTCTCTTCTAAGTCTTAAATGTAAAAAATTCACACAAATAAAACCGTCGTAGAATTATGTGAATGTCTTAGAATTATCCGTCTTATCATTTTAATATTGTATTTGAAGTTATATAACTTTTTTCTTTTCTTTTAGCTAGAAATAGTGATATACCGTTCTTCCTAAGAGCCCATCTCCCTGACTTAATGTGAAGTAACTATGCTTCTGCAAATTGGGCCAGGAGACAAGAATCTATTAGAAGAAATTTATTTCATTTTTTGAATCATTTTCAAAATTTCATTATTATTTTGTAAACGACGGTAAACTTTTCGAAGGGTCAAATAACGCCTCCAATATTGGGAATGTCTGAATGAAAAAAATAACAGCTGGTTGCTTGGTGATTTCACTAATGGTAACCGATACTTTAGGCTTATTCTTAACTACTCAAAAGCTTTGGGTAATGAATTGCTGCAATAAAACGTCTCCCATAAGTTCTGCTTCTATTAAAACATATTTTTTAACAGTGGCGATGGAAAAAAAATTTTATCCTTCCTTCAATTTTTTTTTTGTCCACTCCTAGATCTTGCAAAATATTTTTTTCTGGTATTTTTATTGAAAAAATTGAAAAAAACACTAATACCACCTCCAACTCTATATTTTTTAAAATTATATTTTTTACTTTTTTGTGGGGGGGGGGGGGGGGCCCCCCCACAATAAAATGTCAATTTCAAAAAATAATTTGAATAAGAGGTTCAAACTAAATTTGAAAACCCTAATTTTAACGTATCATTTACAAATTATAATGTGTCAAGAATTATCTGAAATTTGTTTTGATACATAGCATGTGAAGTTATATTAATCAGTTATTTAGCTAGAAATAGTGAAAACTTTTTTGTTCATAAGGCGGCATCTCCCTGACTTGATATAAAGTAAACAGGCTCCTTCAAATTAAATTGGGTAGATGTTGAAGAATCTTTTTTTATAATCATTTTCAAAAAATAGTTTTGGTTGCTACTTATTATTTTTGAACGACGAGGTACATATTGATAGCAATGTACCTCCTGGGTGCGGGGATCGCCAATTTAATATCAAAACGTATCTTGTAAAAGTATCTCGAAATACAAGTATTTAGAAAATCTTGAAAACCGAGTAAAAAACGTTGCTTAGAATAGGAATAAAAAACATGAAGAAGTGGTATTGAGTAACAAAAAGATGAATCAATTGGATAGCTTCACTTACCTGGGTAGTATTAATAGTTTAGATGGTAGATGCATTGTAGATGTTAAAAGTAGTATTGCCAAGGCCAGACGTTCCCTTTGCAATTGAAAAAAGTTTCGAAGAATAGGAAAATAGTTTTATGAGCCATGACTAGACTGTTGGGAGCTACAAAGATCACAACAGATTTGTTCCGTGCAGTTTAAAGTTCAGAAAAGTATACCTTTGAGCAGGGCATTCCCTCCACAATCTTCAGGGCAAGGGTTATAAGTTATGCCCTGGGGGCATATTAGTTTTTATTGAAATCTTTGCCGTAGAAACTTGAAAAAAGGGCTCATTCGATTGGAAATTCAAAGGTCTAGTGCCCTTTTTAATAGTCGAAAGTGATTTGAGGGCAACTAACCCCCCTCTCACGCCCACCTTTTCCCCGAACACATCCAATCAAAATTTTAAGATAGCCATTTTGTTCAACGTAGTTGAAAGTTCTGGAAATTAGGTCTTTGAGGATGACAACCCCCCCACGGCCCTCAGGGCAAGGGTTGTAAATTATGCCCTGGGGGCATATAAGGTTTTTATAGAAAGCGTTGTCGTAGAAACTTCAAAAAAGGCTCATTCGATTGGGAATTCCAAGGGCTAGTGACCTTTTAAATAGTCGAAAGTGATGGGAGGGCAACTAACCCCCTTCTCACGCCCACCTTTTCCCCAAACACATCCAATCAAAGTTTTAAGATAGCCATTTTGTTCAACGTAGTTGAAAGTTCTGGAAATTAGGTCTTTGAGGATGACAACCCCCTCCCCATAGCCCTCAGGGCAAGGGTTGTAAGTTATGCCCTTGGGGCATATAAGGTTCTTATAGAACTTCCCAAGGCCAGAACATAATTTGCACTTTACTGAAAAAAATATAAATGTTTTACTTTTATAACTTTAATAAATCCAATAATATTAACCTTTTGATTACTAAATATCAGTGTATGTATATTAAACTGACAATGCACATTTATTTGCATTTTTTCAGTAAATGCAAATTATGCTCTGGCTTTGGGAAGGTATAGGGGTTTTGAATCCAACTTATGTTAATTTCTGCTTGTTTCGAGCAGAAATTGCTTATTGGTGGTAGTTTCACGCCTAGTAGATTATTTCATGTTATTTTTGCTCATTTTTTGTTTAATGAAGTTCTTTACTTTTCTTTGAAGAACTTATTTTGTGGAAAAAGTTTTTTAGTTAATCTTGAAGAAACGCGTGTCTCCATTTTATGTGCGCACACACCATTTATTATCTTCATAGAGTGTTATTTTCATTTTGACTTCTTTAGCAGGTACTCCATAATAATTCAAATTTTCCATAAAATCTATCGATGATCAGAATCAAATGCCTTTTCAAAATCCATAAAGAGCATGCATATTTTTGTTTTTGTTCCTCTCTCAGGACTCATTAGTCATTAATCTAAGAATGAAAATAAGGCCGGAGCAAGACTTACCAGGTCAAAAGCCATGTTTTTCTTCCCTGAGGTGAGTCCAGGGCTGTTCTTAGGCGTTGTATCTTACTAGGCCTAGGCCTATTTTACGTTAAGTTGATGCCACTCCAGTTGTCAAAAAAAAGCACAGAGTCTGACCAGTATCCCCCTGATCTAATATTTTGGGAATTTATCGTTACTCAAGATAACCATCAATTATAACCTAACCTAATTCTTATAACCTAAGAATTAGAAGCAATCAAATGGGACAAGATAATAAATAATTTTTAAGAGACTAAAGTAAGAAAATCTATATTTAAATCAATGAATTTTTTTTATAAATGAGATTTTTTTTAAAATTTGGCAGAAAGATTTGGGAGAAAGGAGGGGGGTGCAAATCAATATTACGCCCCGGGTACGAGAGAGGCCAGAACCGCCACTGATTTACTTCATGCGAAATCTTAAAACGTTTCAGTTTTTCTAGCTGAAAAACCATCTAATACAATTTTGCATGCTATTTCCAAAATAAATAAAGTTATTCTGTATGTACCAGGTGCTCTGTCTTGTATGTGCCTTGTTTATCTTATGTGACCTCTTTTAATTACGCGACTATGTTTCATTTTTTGATTATCGTTAAATTTGAATTCAAGCAAAAGATTCCAAAAAAAAGCTTCCGAATTTGCAAAAAATATCTTTAATGCTTGTTCAATATTGGGTAGGCAAAGCTGACATCATTAGCCAACCAACTTTTATCTACTTTTACTTCTCCCAGCTTTTTAGGATTTACATTTATCCTTGCATTATATACAAGTCTTTGAATAAAATAATGGAGATTTTGAAATCCTTCTAGAATTTCCTATTCACTTTTTTTTAATTTTGTGTTCTTAAAAGTTCTTTAGCAGCTGAAAACTGTGATTTATTATTGAAATGCAAGAAATGCAAGTAAGCCTACTTCAGGTTACTTTTGAAATATCGTAGCATTGTCAAAACTAAAGGGCTAGACAAACAATACTTTTCTTTAAGCGTTTTAAGAGCGTATACGCTCCTATACCGCTAAAAGGATAGACAACAAGGCGAAGGGCAAGATAAAGGGCAAGAAACTAAGGGCTAGATAGACAAAACTTTTCTTCCAGTGTTTTAAGAGCGTCTACGCACGAGTAATGGACTGGTTTTTTTTTGTTTTTTTTTTTTTTTTACAGAAAACGTAGTGTATTGTCGGTAAGTTTTTTAACATTAGACCCGACAAATTGCTTAGTAAAGACAAAAAATATCATATTACCTAAGCTAGTAGACACTTCGACAAATATAATTTTTAAAATATTTAATCATATTAATAAAATATCTTAGGCTTCAAAGTCAGTCCAAGGAAAGGTCCAAACAAGCTTCAGCCTAAAATAAAACGGTAATTTATAAGCTGGTGTGTGAAACGCGAGGATCGAACAAATACGGCCATTCTCAGCTTAAAAACGCTACTTACGTCCAGTCCTTGACCACAAAATCTAGTAAAAGTTAAAAAATTGCTGTTTGTTTGTTCTGCTAAAAATTGGCTTTGTGAAGCTAGGGGAAATGTCCATTGCTAGCGGAGATACTTCAGCATCCCTTAGTTTGGTATAATGATTTACTGTATAAGAAATACTGTATTGAAATGACCAATACGGTATGAGAAAGACTGATTTGTAACACCCTAAAAAAACAAGAAAAGATTATATCAAAGCGTATACAGTCTAAGCGGATATTTTGGCTATATATACAACAGCCGTATATAGCCAAATATGGCTGAAATATCTGCTTATGTTGTATTCACTGTCTTCTAAAATTTCTTCGTTATCTTCTCTCCTTTTTTATGATGGGAAGGCAGTGAGGTCTCCGTCAGGTAAGCTATTAGGTAATGTATTTGGCTGCTCTCGATGTTGACTTCCTTTATAGTAGAGAGGGGCTTGGCAGGCTCTATAGGTATAACTTTGGCTTTCAGCAAGTTAACCGACAGACCAAATTTTGAGGCATCTTCTAAAAAACATGAAAATTTTTGGTAGCCATTTCGACGATGCCATTGCTTACAGCCATGTCATTGGTAAAGTAAACATTAGAAAGTACCCAATCTCCAAAATGAAGACTGAATCGAAGGTGATTTGTCGTGCAAGTTATGACGTAATATATCGCTCAGCTAAAGATCTTGGGAGCGGGGGATCAACCTTGCTGAATATCTGTCTTCAACGAGAATATTTGGCCAGCCTTGCTTGTTGACAGGAAATCAAATAAAGCAGTAAAATATTTTACTGTGACGACAAGGTGTCTTTAGAGCCATCTACAAATGTGTAAGTTATGATGCCAAAAGAAGAAATGATATGTTGATCTCCATGTTGAAATAAAGGACTGAAAAGTATTCTGACTTTTTACCATCTTTTGACATTACTGATTAATTTCCTACGGTAATTTTTTAGATTCTAATTAGTTAATAAGGTGTATGTTTTGATAAGAGTTGCCGAACAGAGAATTTATTTTTCATAGGCTATAATTCTATATGAGAGCCTTCCTGTTAGCCTATCCTTGAAAGAAATTAAGCTATGAATAAAGGATACATTCTAATAAAAGTTGTTACATAATATTTCGTATTTTATGCTTCTATTCAATGTAGCCTATCCTTATTTCCATCTGTGCTGCCTGAGGCACCTAGGGCATCCATGAGATTTTGCCTATTATTTCTGAATTGGGCTGCTGCATTTTTTGTCTTCCTAATGAGGCCAAAGAGAAGCATGGATACTGTGCAGATCAGATTGGTATGTTTGTTGCAATGTGTTCCAAGGTCTTCCCTGTCTTTGACTTCTATTTGGGTGCCAATGCAAAGTGGCTTTTGGGATCTGAGTGTGCTGGTAAATTTCTACCAAATCATATTATTAACTTATGCTTAAAGTGAATATATCACTTGATGCCTTTTTTTATGCTGATTATGAATACAGTAATCATTTTTATCGGAAATGAATTTCAGCCCCCCCCC